>PVJN01016932.1:0-41498 GCA_004026805.1 Lasiurus borealis | reverse complement strand
CCCCCTCCCTCCCTCCCGCTCCCCCAGCCAAGGCCACAGGCGTTTCTCAGAAAGGGCAGAAGACAGGCGAGACCATCAGGAGAACAGACTCGCAGAAGGAACGAAGAACGGGTGGTCTGTGAAAGGCACTAAAACAGAGGTTCTCCAGTTCCTCATGGGGTGGTGACCCCCAACCATGAAATGTTGCTACTGTGATGCATCGTGATGTCAATATCTGCATTTTCCGATGGTCTTAGGCGACCCCTGTGAAAGGGTCGTTCAACCCCCAGGTTGAGAACTGCTGCACTAAAAGGAACCTCCCTCGATGGACACATAAAACCCATCAACACGTGATGAAGCAGAGGGGAACCTGACCGAGTCCTCTTAACGGGACAGGCCAGCAGGAAGCGTGACGGTGACCGCTGCTGACATACAGAAAGACGTCTACCAGCGACTTCAGCACGGGCAGGGTGCGCTCAGCGTGCCACCCTGTCCCCCTGACACGGTCCCTCCCTTCTCCTCGCAGGCGATCAGCCGCACGCTGGCAAACCCCTGGGCTGGAGGTCCTTCTGTTCTTCTCATGTCAGAGGCGGGATGGCTGAGCGGATTCGTTTCCGGTTGCTGCCTCCAAAGACCCCAACGGGCGTGGAGTGCATGGGGCTGTGATCACAGTCCTGGGGGCTGCACTCCTGTCTGAAAGCTCCAGAGGAAGGTCTGTGTCCTTGCCTTTTCCAGATGCTGGAGTCCGCATTCCTTCAAATTTCCCAGATTCTGGAGTCTGTCTGCAACCCTTCAAATTTCCCAGATTCTGGAGTCTGTCTGCAACCCTTCAAATTTTCCAGATTCTGGAGTCTGTCCGCAGCCCTCACATCTGGAGTCTGTCTACCTTCCGTCGCTGGTGCTCCTCTCCCCACCGTCAAAGCCAGCTGTGCAGCGCCCCCTGACCGGTCTCCCCCAGTCACACCTCCCTCTCCCTCGGCCATCGGCCAGGAGGTCTGCCTTGTTCGCTCTCCGACAACCCATTTCCAATCCGGGTGCAGTCCGCCCTGTTGAAGACGCGCACGCTGTTCCGATGGCAATAAAATCCTGAAGCAAAACCTGTTGTTTACCCCCCACACCATTCCTCCCTCTGCGGGCCGCAGCCTTCCAGGGGGGCGGGACCGAGGGGAGGCGGGAGCTCTGACCACAGACATCGGTGCCCGAAAGAGACGGACTGACCACTCAACAAACGAGCGTTTTCATCATGACTACACATGAATGTCGCCACAAGAGGCGATGGGCGTGTTAGATCTGTCTCCGAAATAAATGATCAGCTGGGATATAAATTTCAAACGCGATTTCTCTGCATCCCCTCTGTACTCAAATCAATCCAATTCTCAGGTAGAGCCACATATATTTATTTATTTTCGTTCCCGGCTAAAATAAAGGATTGTCCCTGATCTAATTCTGCCTTGGTTTTTTTTATTACTTTTTTTTTTTCTTTCCTTTTTCAATAACAAAAGCCAGGCACCAAATCCGATTTTGCTCCCAGCAAGTTTAAATAGATAAACATCGGTGTGATTGTCAAACTCCAGGTTGGGTTTGTCAGGTTGAGATGAAAACCAGGGTTACGGATGAAGGAGATGAATGCGGACACTGACACGGGAAGACGCCTGGCTAATCAAGTAAACAGATCCAACACGCGAGTCCCCAGTGGAGTATGGGTAACGCCGGAATCAGCAACGTGGTTTTTATGGTGATTTTTCCTGGAACGTTCTTAAAGCGATGCAGATCTTGCAAGATAGCGGAAGTACAATTTTATTACTTAGCATTTGTAAAGTTTTATCATTACAAGCTCCAGATATACATCACCCCCTCTTTCAGAAAAGTGGAGCAAACCTTAGACTAATAGAATGACATAGATCAAGGGACAAGGAAAGAGCATGACTTCAGTATCCTGAAATACCAGCAAAGTTGTGATCTGGTGTGTGTGTGTGTGTGTGTGTGTGTGTGTACGTGTTTTAATATATTTTTATTGGTTTCAGAGCAGAGAGAAGAGGGAGAGAGAAATCCAAACATCAATGATGAGAGAGAATCATTGACTGGCTTCCTCCAGGGATCGAGTTACAACCCAGGCAGGTGCCCCTGACCAGGAATCAAACTGTGATCTCCTGATTCATATGTTGATGCTCAACCATTGAGCCACCCCAGCCAGGTGTGATCTTGGTGTATAGTGAACCTACGTGGTCTGGAAACTTCACCTAGAAACCTATTTTAATTCAGATATACGGTAGCAAAAGACCTTCTTGTGGTCTAGCTTCTATTCCAACTGTATGGGATTTGCAAACAAGTAATGAAAACCAGTGAAAGAATGCACAGCCTGGCTGCCTCGTTTGCTGACCTAAAGCTCTGATGAAACTGTCCTGAATTTGAGGCTGCCTCTAGTTTTTGATCATTCACTCCATTAGTAAAAATGCTTGCACATGGACACCCAATACATGTATATTATGTATTTGTAAATGCCAAACATGTATCTTTATGCTAATTATAATATACTTTATAAAAAGACTCTAAAATAAATTTGAAAACATTACAAAAATTGTAACCAGAAATTCCAATATGGACCTCCTGCGCCCAGTGTGTTATTTTGAGCGCTCCACTCTGTAAGCCACTGGTCTAGACTTTGGTGCTGCAGACACTTCAAAGAAAAGGACCTGAAGGTCCAGAACAATCCAAACAACTCAGCACTACAGCGGGCACTCTGGTTCGCACACTCTTGCACCCCTCACCACACCCCGGAAGGTGACTTTCAATGTAATGGCAGGCATCAGTGTGTGTTGAATCGATTGGAAAGAGAAGGTGAGAACTGAGTCAACCGTGGAGGAAGTTGCGTTTATTGAGCTAGAAGGAACAGGGAGAGGATTCTAAGTGAGCCTTATCTGGGATTATCTTATTCCAAGAACAGACAGCACAGAACTGGGGGAGAGGGTGGCTGTCAACAGACTCTGACTTGAGCACCATGCACAGCAGCGGGAAATGAGGTTGGTTATTGGAGGAGAGAGAGAGAGAAGAGAGAAGGTGGCAGGTTTCCCTGGGCCATAGAATCTGGGCAGAGTTATCTGGATCTGATTCGCTGCAGAACAAAATAGGGAACCATTGAAAGTTTTAAGATATAAACACCCGTCATGATACCAATGTTTGATGAAGATTAGACTGGGAGTAGGATGCGTATTGGAGGGAATGACATTCCAATTGGGTTTGAGCAGCTCTGAAGAGTCTGGGAATCTGACTAGAGTGATGGAGGTGATAATGGAGGAGAAAGTATGAGACTAAAAGTCAACGAGAAGGAATATGATGAAGAAGAAGACACCAAACATGTCTAGACATGGTCCCACCACTTGCAAATGAACAACCTTAACCGACTTCTTAGAATGACCCTCTCTCCTGACCTGCCAATGTAAACACCCTCAGTGTGAGGTGGTGTTTCTCTGCTCCTGTTTAAAAGCTTGGGGCTCACCCTCTAACTTCAAAGTAACATTCTTAAACACGGACTAACTAACTCTCCAGGAGTCCAAGCTATGCCTGGCTTACTTTGCTGGAAGATGCCCTTTAGAAATGACACTGCTTTGGGAAGAAAGGAGACGCCGTGTTTCTGTATATGCAGGTCACCATTTCCGGTTTCCTGCAGGTGAACCATCTAGTCAACCACAAGTCGAGGACTGGTTACGAGCTCATGACCTTTTCAGCCACGTTTTGCCTATAGGTGAATTCCATGGTCCTATAAGCTCTGAAGGTTAGCTCTGGGATACCTGAGTCAGCTGCACAATAATACAGACTAGAGGAGTAGGTTATAATTAGGCTGGAAAAAAAGAAACCCAAGCATTTTCATCACATAACTATACTGTAATTCCGTGGGCGGGACATATGATGTATCTGTGACTGTGCCGTTCAGTTTTTGAAATCTGTGTGCTCAATGACTTGTTCTGAAAATGGTCTCCCAAGATGGTAAGAAATGACCAGAAATTACATAAAGCTTCCTCTCCAAAAGGAGTTGTGTAGAAAACGCAGCTGCCATCTGGCCTTCTGGCTAACTTCACTTCCTCCCTCCAGGCAGATATTATTTAATCCAGACCACACAGTTTGTCCGTCTCGCCGGCTCATGGAAATAGCAGAACATGAACCCTGTAGCAGAAATGTCTGGCAAGTGACAGAACATTAGCTGCGTGACATGAGGGCAGTTTCCCGGTCTCGGTGGCTGAGGGAGTTTCTCCCGGCGTCTGTGTGCTTGAGTGCTTTCAGCTATGAAGTCAAACCAATTATCCTTGTCATCTCTCAAAGATGACATCTGCAATGCACTGGGGACAGGGACTGCTCTTCTTGTACATGTAGCGATGCTCTAAAATTAACTACAGAAACTTTAAAACCCAGTGCTGCTTCACGGCTGACATTATCACGGTCTACTTGGATGTAAATGGGCCCTAAGCCAGCCCCATGCCCAACGGGAATAAAATTTCCCTATTCTCATTATATAAAACTAGAGGCCCAGTGCACAAAATTCATGCACCGGACGGAGGGTGGAGGGGGGGGGGGTTTCCCTCAGCCTAGCCTGCACCCTCTCCAATCTGGGACTCCTTGGGGGATGTCCAACTGCCGGTTTAGGCCTGATGCCAGGGCTAAACCGGCAACTGGATAGCTTTCTCACAATCCTGGACCACTGGCTCCTAATCACTCACCTGCTTGCTGGCCTGGTCGCTCCTAACTATCCCCTTTGCTGGCCTGGTCACTCCCAACTGCATCCCCCTACCAGCCTGGTCACCCTTCACAGCTCCCCCTGCCAGCCTGGTCACCCCATACAACCTGCTTGTTCAGTCATTTGATTGTCCCTCACTAACCCCCCTGCTGGCCTGGTGGTAGGCAGCCATTTTGTGAGGGCGTGATGGTCAATTTGCTTATTACCTGTACTATGCTTTAAAATTTAGCCAGGGTGATGATGATGTTTACTTCTTCTTTTCCTATTTTGCTGTTTTTACTATGACAGATGTTGACTTTCGTCACACGTGTTTTTCCATATCTACTGAAATAACCATGTAATTGTATCCTTTGTTAAATCAACGTAGTGCATCATATTGACTTATTTGTGTATCTCGACAATAAGTCATCCTTGCATTCTTGGGATGAGTAAAATGAAATAAAAAACAAAATAAAACTTAGGGTGTACTAAAGTGTGGGAAAGTAACGTGGCATGGATTGGCTTTTCACATACTGTTTAAACTAAGAAAAGAGACATTTAATGATTTAAAAAGTCACATCAGTTCATAGTTGTTTTTCCTGCTTTCCTAGCTTCTCAAAAGCCAGGAATTGCTGGCCTGTGTAACCGCCTATCTGTCCCTAAAGACCGGGAAAGGCCGAGCTGAGTGCTGGAGTCTGTGAACTGTGGGTTTGGCTTTTTTTCTAAGGCGCCTCACTTAGCCAGCCATGCTAACGGCGGCAGCAGAGTCCAAAGCATCATCCTTAGACACTGCCACTGAGATGCCTAAGGAATCACAGAGCTAGCTCATCCCAAGGAGGCAGAGAGCGGGGTACAGACATGTCCGAAAACGCCGGCCACAACATAAACGGGAATGGAGCAACATTCAACATCCGTGGAGAAGGTTGGAAGGTGATGCTATTGTTGTTTTTTTTTAAATATATTTTATTGATTTTTTTTTTTTTTTTTTACAGAGAGGAAAGGAGAGAGATAGAAAGTCAGAAACATCGATGAGAGAGAGACATCGATCAGCCGCCTCCTGCACGCCCCACAGTGGAGATGTGCCCGCAAGCAAGGTACATGCCTCCGACCGGAATCGAACCCGGAACCCTTCAGTCCACAAGCTGATGCTTTATCCACTGAGCCAAACCGGTCTCAGCGATGCTATTGTTTTTGAGAACATCTGCAGGTAGAACCCCATACAGTTTTAACCACAAACAAGGTTCTAGCACACAATAATTCTAGGCTCCTTAAGGCCTTACTCAATATTTACCACCTTGCTTCAAATTTTAAGTTGCTCTTAAGTCTCACTGATACCAAGTTGGCCATTCATTTGCATCATTCCATTTCCGTCCCATTTCTTATTCAGAGCGTGACATCATGGGATCGGAGGATGGGATCTGTTTCTATACTTTGGGAGAAAAAAAAAAAAGCAATGCTTGTGATAAGCAAATTTTTTCCCCCTGCTTTTTAAGCTAAACACTTATAATTCTTAACACATGTTTTTTTCTTGGAACCGTTTTAACTTTAGATGCTTTCTGTAAAATGTGAGAATTTCCTATCTCGGAAAATGGCAGCGGTTCATCTCCTATGGCGCTCCACTGTGTGTTCACTGCCAGTGAGCAATCTGTCTGGAGCCGTCAATATTGCTCCTATAAATAGCGCTGTAAAATGTGCTTACGTGCATATTTATCATGTTCACTTCCAGAATGGCGTTATGTAGGCTTGGATCGCAGAGGTTTGCACATGAAAAGATAGAAGGATATTAAATAAGCTTTTTGATATGAGATGCAAATACACTTTGTAGGCAGAGGTAACACCCATTTACTAAGAATGGACTGACTATTACTAGCAAGTCCAAAGCACGGATGGAAATGTGCTACTGGTGTTGGGATCAGGCCTAGGAGCCTCCTATAAATCATGAGTTTTATTAATCCTTTAATCAACCACCACACAGATATTTCTCCGGCAAGGTGTAGTATCTTACTATTCAGGTTTCTAAGTGTGTTACAGAGGTGCACACACAGGACTGTCCATCTCTAAAGCAGCGGTTCTCAACCTTCCTATGGCCGAGACCCTTGCATACAGTTCCTCATGGGGTGGTGACCCCCAAACCATGAAATGTTGCTACTGTGATGCATCGTGATGTAAATATCTGCATTTTCCGATGGTCTTAGGCGACCCCTGTGAAAGGGTCGCGACCCACAGGTTGAGAACCGCTGCTCTAAAGCTTATATAATAAAATCCAGTCACCTAACCTTCACCTTCCAGCCTCAAGGGTCTTGAGGCTACAGAAGTCAGAGAAGGCTGGAGACCCGCCGAATCACGCTGTTTGCCAATCATCTGCGAACGTTTTTGCTTCGCGGTTTAAAGCGGCGGCGATGTGAGCATTTGTGTGTACGTACAGACGCACTCACACGTATAAAAATACGCACACACGGTGTACTATGGGGTAACGGGAGAACCCAATCCAGAATGAAATGTGCAGCTTCTAGTCCTGCTCCCGGCAGCTCAGACAGTTCAAGTCCTTCGAGTCCCAGATGCACAGCTGGTAAAGGCAAAGCCTGTGTATGTGTGGACACCGCTGTGAACAGGGAGGTAGAAAGACGAAACCTACAGGAGGGCTGGCTGTGTGCATGGGGTCACCACACCTCAACCCATGCACATGCACATGCAAATGAAAAGGGTTGTCTTCCTCATCTCTCTCACAGACATGGATCTTTCAAAAAATAAAATAGGATACGTTTAAATCGAAGTGAACAGAAGTAAAGGAAGTTCCTTAGAGGAAATATTGGGGAGCCCGGCGGGGCCTGTGCAGGAGCCATCTCTGGGGTCAGGGCCAACCGGCCTGCTGTACACAGCGTCCTCTCCTGCCCTGGAAACCGCTTTCCCAGAGAGCGCGGTGTTCCAGGGGCAGTTTCCATGGCGCTGCCGAGCCGCTCTGGCACCGCAGGGGATGGGGGGGTGTAAGGCACCCCCCACCCGGAGGAGGACATGAAAGGGACCCTGAAAAGGACGGATGGAGGAGGGGCCGCCTTTGGCGTCCGCGGGAGACTTGTTTGTCAAGTTCCTGTAAGTCAGGGGCCGCGCGCAGACCCCACCAGCCGTTACTCCGGTTTTGTAAAAAGCCATTCGCCGCTGACATTTCCTAAATGTCATGTTTAGCGGCGAAACACACGCTGGCGAGACAGCCGGGCCCGGCTTTTGTTGCTGAAACCCGCTTTGTTTGGTCACAGCAAATAACGAACCGGCTCGCGGCTGCTTCCCCGTAAATTGAAAAGCATTTCCTCGCGTATCCCAGAAAGCACTTCCAAATTCACCCACGGACCGGCAACCGCGGCTCGTGTTTTCCACCAACAGCCCACCCCTCCCCGAATGGGAAGGAGGACCGCCACCTGAATCCTTGGCCGTGACCGGCCTCCTGCACTGGCCAGGGCTGCAGAGGCCCGGGACCGGAGCGGGCATGCCGTGGACACGGACCAACGGGACTTTAAAGATGTAATCCATTTATTTACTTTTATTGTTTATTATTGTTTAAAGTCATCTTTATTGTTTTTTAAAAAATATATTTTACTGATTTTCCACAGAGCGGAAGGGAGAGGGATAAATAGCTAGAAACATCAATGATCAATCAGCTGCCTCCTGCACGCCCCCCCCCAGGGATGTGCCCGCAACCAAGGTACATGCCCTTGACCGGAATCGAACCTGGGACCCTTCAGTCCACAGGTCTGCGCTCTATCCACTGAGCCACACCGGTTTTGGCTAAAGTTATCGTTATTGCTGAGAACATTACAGATGCCCCCCTTTTCTACCAGAGCTGGTCACCCTGCCCAAGACCCGTGGCTCCGTTTCCGGGTCCCGGATGCTGGAGCTGAAGCCATTTCACCGCACCAAGTGAAAGGAAATGAACTCCTCTCCATCTTGTCCTATAGGGCTGAGCCCCCTGCCTAAACCCCTCCCTTTTCTGGGATGTGCCAGCCATGTCCTAGCTTCCCCAACCATCACCCGAATGGACCAATGAAGCTCCAGGAACACAGCGAGGGTCCTCATAAGGCTAAACCAAGAAAGACCCTAATTCAGGTGACCAATCTCTGTGACCCTCATCACTTTCCCAAGCCCCCTAATTATCCTACCCCATAGAACTCATTGTTCCCGCCCAGCTCGCTCTCTAGCCTCGCTGCTGCGCCAGAAAGAGGCTGGGAGCCACACCCGGGTTTGAATAAAGACTCTTTGCTTTTGCATCGGAAAAGGCTCCTTAGTGGTGGATTATTGGGGACCCCGATCTCTGGGCACAACACAAGACCATCAACAGCCTCTTCTCTTCAGAACAGAGAGCCTTCACTCCAGGAGCTCCTGCTCTTGGCCAATGGATCCCGTCCAATCTGGGATCTAAGCGGGGGTCCGAGCTAATAATTGACATGGTTAAAACTACGGACAGAGGCCAACAATCACTCCTGGCTAGCGAGGCAAAGGTTCGTTCCCACCTGCCTTCCCCGAAGCGGCTCCTCTCAAAAACAAACGCCCCGGGCAAATGATTAACGCCGGGAAGCCTGTCTGCCGCCACGCCACCGAGAGAGGGTGGCTTTGCGGGGGGCTCAGCCACGGATCGGGGACCAGTCGGGGTCTCTGCCGAAGGCCCCCTTCCTGACCTGCGGGCTGGTCCCTTCTGGCCGGGAGGAAAACCAGACGTGGGCCACGAACACCCTAAAGCTGCAGTTCCCCATCACAGGAGGCAATTTTCCCTCTCAGTCTGCGGCACAGACCATGCCAGAGTCGGCTTCAGCCAGAGCCGATCCCGTGTTTCTGCCTCCAGAACAATGTGTGTCCGAGGCGGAAACACCTTCAGAATCGCTGTCTCAGGGTTCAGCGGAAGAGGGGGTGTGGCAGGACGAGGGGTGTTGAGCTGTGAAGTCTGGGAGCCCCGGGGGGGCGCGCAGCCAGCCAGAGGGCTGGGGGTGGTGAAGGGTGGGGAGGAGGGGAGAAGGTGCGGGGACCCCCCCCCCACGTGCCCTCACTCTGATGTGAGGGCAGTGGCTGCTCTGCGGAGGGAGAGGTTCTCTCCTCGCAGGCAGCCAGGCCGAGCTCAGCAGATGGGTGTGGGCTGGTCCCGGCCCGAGGGGAGCCGCCAGGAAAGAGACCGCCTTTCCGTCTCACCGGATACACCCGCCGAGGCACGCGGGGACCTCCCCTGAGGCACGCGGGGACCTCCACTGGGGTCGCACCACCCTGATCCCACACCTGCATGCGGTGCGCACGCTGTTTGGGGGAAAGTTTAAACGCAGCCACGTTTCTATTTGCAGGGCGGCTCTCAGATGCGGCCGACAGATCACAATGGACGTGTTCATTCCCTCTTCTCTGCAGAGAGTGGAGTCCAGGGATTCTGGACGAGGGCGGTGCTGGGTCTTCATCAGGGGAGTCCTCGAGGGCGGCCAGAGGGCATCCTCACCGCTAGGCGCTAGGCCGAGGCCGCAGCCCGGCTGCCCTTCCCCTTCCTCCAGGCGGGCCTCCCAGCCTGCAGCCTGGAGATGCTCTGGTCCAGCTGCACTCAGAATGCGGCTTTGAGCACCCGCTCAGAAGCTCAGGGGGCGGCTCTGGGGTGTTCCCCCTCCCCCCGCTTTGCCAGTGTGTCTCTTTCCTTCCAGAAGCAGGTCTCTGGGTGCTTAATCCCCTTGGAATGTGGCTCTTATCGCCGCCCGCAGAATTCATTACCCTCTTGCCCTCCCCGCTTCCCCGGGCCCTGGAGGCTAAGGAACAAGAGAGTGATTGTCCGGGAGGTGCCCATGAGTTCAGGTGCGCTGGCACCGAATTCCAAAGGGAAGGGGGACGTTAATCCTGCCTCCCTCTCCCGGGGAGTGGGGGCAGGGAGGGAGAAAGGCCTTGGGGACAGAGGCTGAGCCCCTGCCAGGAAACACAGCCATTCTGAGGCCCCGGGGGTGGGGGGTGAGGAGGGCTTAGGAGAGAAAGAAGGGCACAGGTCTGCAGAGGATTGAATGCAGCGGGGACCAGTCCAACCAGTTACCCGGCGTGATGAGGGGGAGAACACGGCCCCTGGGCCTGGGCCTTTATTGTCTGAACTTCTGCTGGCGACACAGCGGCTTCAGAGCAACATGTTTTCTATTTTTAAAAAAAATATTATATTGATTTTTTTACAGAGAGGAAAGGAGGGGGATAGAGAGTTAGAAACATCCATGAGAGAGAGAGACATCGATCAGCCGCCTCCTGCACGCCTCCTACCGGGGATGTGCCTGCCACCAGGATACATGCCCTTGACCAGAATCGAACCTGGGACCTTTCAGTCCCCAGGCCGACGCTCTACCCACTGAGCCACGCCGGTTTCGGCGTGTTTTCTATCTCATAGAGCGCTTGGCACACGCACTTTATGCCTTCAAGGCCCTTCCGACGGTCCTTAAGCCCTCAGCTTCGCTTACACTGGGAGGCGGACTGGGAACACAAAGGCACCCGCCCTGGGCTGTAAACCTCGGGGTGGTGTCACGTGCTCTGGCCGTTAACAAAACGTGTGGGGCATGGCACCGCTCTGGCTTCTGGTGCTCCCTTCAAGCACGAAACACGCCAGCGGCCGCGGCCACTGCTTCCCGGGCCGGGGCATCGGGAACCTGGGGGTAGGTCCCACTCGTGCCCCTGACCCTTCACGTGGTCTGAGTTACTTTTCCCTCCTGGGTCCCAGGCTCTCTGCCTTTGTAAAATGAAGGGTCACGGTCCTAGGATCGTGTTATTCTGGGATGCTCCCTCTTCCCTGCAGGTCTAAAACGACGGACAGAGTGCCAGGGGTCTCCCACGTGGTACCACCTGCAGCCTGAGGGGTCCTGGCCGTTTCCACAGCAGGTGGCTGCCATTCTTAATATATATATATATATATATATTTTTTTAATTGATTTTTCACAGGAAGGGAGAGGGATAGAAAGTTAGAAACATCGATGAGAGAGAGACATTGATCAAACCGGTCTCGGCCCCATTCTTATATATATATATATATATATATATATATATATATATATATATATATATATTTTTTTTTTTTATTGATTTTTTTTACAGAGAGGAAGGGAGAGGGATAGAAAGTTAGAAACATCAAAACATCGATGAGAGAGAGACATTGACCAGCCTCCTCCTGCACACCCCCCACTGGGGACTCGACCGCAACCAATGTACATGCCCTTGACCAGAATCGAACCTGGGACCCCTCAGTCCTCAGGCCGACGCTCTACCCACTGAGCCACACCGGTTTCGGCGGCTGCCATGCTTAGATGCCAGGCAATGACGCCGTCTTCCACAAAGGCTGTCCACAACAGCCCTCCACCCCAAGCACAGGACAGCACCCCGAGGCACCTGCAATACACCCCGGTCAACTCTCCATTTCACATCACAAAGCGGCAGCATGGCCCGGTGGAGCCAACCCAACCTCTCCCTTTCAACATTATTACTTTCCTAATGAAACTCGGGAGGAAAAGAAAAGCGAGAAAAACCCAGCACACTTCTCTCTTCTTAAGGTCAACGTCGAAAACAGAAGCATCGTTAACATTTACTGAGCACTTAAGGTAGGAAGTCTGAGGCACTGGAGCCAGAAGTTTTTTACCTGTCTTCCTTCATCACACTCTCCTGTACCCCCAGTTCACCAATGAGGAAATGGGGCTCCAAGAGCTTAAGTGATTTACAGTGGTGCCTCGAGATACGAGTTTAATTCGTCCCATAACCTTGAGGCGAGGGAAACTATGAGACGCTGGAGTCGAGGTAAACTGGTGGGTCGTGTGCAGCCGGCCGATCCGCGCGATGACTCCTATCTCAACTGTTGCTCGTATTTCAAAGCAAAAGTCGCTCGCTCGACGGCTCGTATCTCAAAAATCCCGTATGTTAGGGCACTCGTATCTCGAGGTGCCACTGTACTGGTACCCGTGGAGGGGCCCAGAAAGCATTCTCGCGGTCCATCCTCCAGTGCCCTTCCCGGTGGCCTCCCAGGACTGACAGGATTGGCCCTCTTGCCGGGAAGCCAGGAGGCCATCTCCAGAATCAATGCTGGCTCCTGCGAGCAGCAGCCTTGCCCGGGGCTAACTGACAGCCATCTGACCGTTTCCAGAACGGTGCCCATGACCATCTATCTTCTCGCCTAGCATGTCCCAACATGCCTCTGCCGTAAATCACTTCCAAATCCCTTCTGCATGCTCACCGGATGGAGCAGACCACCACGCCACCTCTTCTGTCAGGCCCGGTAGCGCCTCCGTGTAAACTCGGGGCACCGGGCACTGTGGCTACCGAACAGGTGGCTTGCTGGTATTATTACTTAAAAAAAAATTTTTTTTCTTTATTGATTTTTTACAGAGAGGAAGGGAGAGAGACAGAGAGCTAGAAACATCGATGAGAGAGAGACATCGATCAGCTACCTCCTGCACGCCCCCCACTAGGGATGCGTCCTCAACCAGGTCATTTGCCCCCGACCGGAATCAAACCCGGGACCCCCCAGTCCGCAGGCCAACACTCTATCCACTGAGCCAAACCGGTTTTGGCAAACATTATTATTTGAAAGTACCACTTTTCCAGGGATTACGGCAAGCCATCCTAAATGTCAGCTAGCTCCAACTTGTCACACAACTGAATGCTCAGAAGCAATCTCCTCTGCAGCATCAACAAGCGGGGCTGGAGGACACAGTCGGTTGGGGTTTAAAAAAAATTGTTGGCAAACTTTTCTCCTACCCTCTCAGACAGCCATATGCAGTGTGGTCGTGAGGAAGAGAAGGTAGGTGGCTTATTGCAAGAGTTACTTTGGAAAACTAGAAGATACATCTTTTGATATCTAACCTGGGTCAACGGTGTGGGCTTGGGACTTGGATTTCACTTACCATAAATGAATCCAATGGCCAAGTCATGGTTCAGTATCACTCTGCAAACCAAACGATCATTTAGCTGGTCACTCGGGACTAGGATGACTTGGAGAATACACTGGTAAACTGGGTGGAGGGGTGGATGTTTGTGGTTTCATCAACCAGCATCTATCCACCTATTTCCCTTGGCCACGAGCTCTATTTTGCTTTGGAGGGTCCAGGATGGGCCTCAGGGTGGGGCGAGTGAGCAGGAGGCACCCCCAGCACATCATTCCCTGTGTCTCAGTGATGGGTTCGCGGCAGCTGGAAACGGGCAGCAGGTCTGGGGCTTGGTTTGACTGCAAGGAAACGGGACTTTCTCTGTGCGAGGCTTGAGTGCAGAGGACGGAGGGACTTCACGTGGCCTCAGCCATCTCCTGAACGTGTGGAGCTCGGAAAGGGCCAACCTAGAGGAACCAGAGGAAATGCACCACCCAGTCTACTCCCACTGAGGGTTCCCGGAAGTCCCACTAATCATTTCTCTGTTGGCCCCTCGCTGCAAGGGTGGATGGGAAATGTAGTCTTTTCGGCTGGGCATGTTGCCTCCCTGAATAAGATCAGAGTGTGTTGGGAAGGAACCGGAAAGAGTGGCTATTGGATGGGCCATTAATAGTCTCTCTCTTTTTTAAAAAAAAATATATATATATTTTATTGAATTTCCACAGAGAGGAAGAGAGAGGGATAGAGAGTTAGAAACATCAATGAGAGAGAGACATCGATCAGCCGCCTCCTGCACGCCCCCTACTGGGGATGTGCCCGCAACCAAGGTACATGGCCTTGATCGGAATCGAACCCGGGACCCTTCAGTCCGCAGGCCGATGCTCTATCCACTGAGCCAAACCGGTCTCGGCAATAGTCTCTCTTGTGACCTGTTTGGGTTAGGTTCTGTGAGAGAGTTATTACATATTCCAGGATCTATAAATAAGAGTATGAGACCAAGCTAATGCACCCAGGTATTTGATTTGTAAAAATCTTTCATTAAGATTTTATAGTAAATTCATTGGAAATTATTATTCAATCTTAAAATACGGCATCTACAATTAAAAAACTCACGGACTGGCAAGCACGTGCAGCAGCGCAATTTGGCGTGCTCACTGTGGAGACTGAGAAAAGTGTTGCTCAGAATGTTAAATATCCTAATTTCTTCCTAAATTAGAGAGATAAATCACACTCCATATTTATGAGTCCACTGTCTCAGGGCAGGGATTTTTTTCTGCTTCGAATTATGCCTTCGGTTTCTCCAGGTTAGGTAAGGAATGGTTATAAATGTAGGCATCTTCGAATTGACATTTCCTTCCCGGGGGACAGCTTTAAAGTGGGAGATAAATGGAAATAGCTGCTTTTAAGAATTTTTTTTTCACAAGTCACAAAGACACATCATTCGTTAGAGGATACGGAGAATCCCAAAATGAGATTCTCTCTGAAATTACTTAGTGCGGCACGGGGAGAGGGAGGTAAACAAGGAAACAGTGGTTTGCTGGACCAAGCGAGATAAGCAGGGGCCACAGGGCTGGACTGTCCACGGGGCTCTGCCTCCAGCCCTGGGTTACGTAGGCAACAATAAAACTATGCTTTGTGGGTAATTTTCATACAACTTCCGAGCTGGGAGGAAGCTTGAAAATCACCGAATCTGACCCTCTCCCTTTGCAGAGGAGAAATTCGGACCTAAAAGATGGGTCACCTCTCTAACGTTCTACAAGTTCATGGTAGATTCAGAGTCAAAATACAGGTTTCCTAACTCGTGACGCAATGCTCTGTCCACTAATTTCCATTCCAAAGTTACAGAATGAGGAAGTTGGTCTCCCAGATGTGTACTGCGATTTACTTCTGTGTTGACTGTAAATTCATCCTGAAATCATATTTTCAAAGGTAGGAGAAATTAGCTATAATACCATGACATGTGCCAAGAGTGACTGATGAGGAAAAACATACACTGGCCAGATTATGATGATCTCTGAATGCAAAATCATCTGCCCACTCAGTGTATATCCTATGTAATAAAAGGCTAATATGAAAATTGTCCCCTCGACCAGGAGTTCGGCTAGCAGCAGGCTGGCCAACCACCCATGTCCCCTCCCCCTGGCCAGGCTGGCTGGACCCCACCCATGCACAAATTCATGCACTGGGCCTCTAATATCTATCTGTATATATATACACATACTCACACACGCACACACACACGCACACACACATATATATATATTAGAGGCCCAGTGCACAAAATTTGTACACGGGGATGGGGTGTCCCTTCAGCCCAGCCTGCTCCCTCTCCAATCTGGGACCCCTTGAGGGATGTCTGACTGCCCATTTAGGCCCTACCCAGACATCCCTCTCACAATCCAGGACTGCTAGCTCTCCCCGAAAATTCAAAACTAGGGTACTCGACAAGTGATGAAAAACTAGATCATTTAAAGGCCACTCTTAGAAGTGGCAGAAAACAGAAACAAGGACAGTCTTGCCGAGTGGCTAGTTTGAGTTCACTACAAATAATAGGATGGGTTCTTCTTCCTATACACAGCAGCTTGTGAATCTGAGACATGCAGGACATACCCACTCAGCAGTTCCTCTAGGCAACTGTGGCTCAAGAGCCACAGGCGGCTCTTTGGCCCCTTGAGTGTGGCTCTTCCACAAAACACCACGGCCTGGGCGAGTCTACTTTGAACAAGTGGCGTTAGAAGAAGAAAAACTGGGCTCTCAAAAGAAATGTCAATCGTTGTGCTGTTGATATTTGGCTCTGTTAGCTAATGAGTTTGCCGACCACTGGCCTAGGTAAATCCAGAAAGCGTGGACTTGGGGTTGGGGAGAAGGAAGAAACTCCAGGGAGGTCTGAGGAGTGGAGTTCCTGCATGTTGCGGAGACTGGGAGGAAAGTGAATAATCCGCTCCCTCCGGGATGAAAGAGCAGTCACTGCCCTGAAGTCAGGCTTGCCAGCTGAAATCCCTTTACCAATGTGCCCCGCTGAGCGGCATCGCGGGAGGTTATCCAGACTCACGCACGTTCAGGTGGCCAGACTCGTTTTCCTTTCCCAAGAAAAGGAAACGTGGTGGGTTCTTTCTTACACAGTGGTACCTCGAGATACGAGTGCCCTAACATACGCGATTTTTGAGATACGAGCCGTCGAGCGAGCGATTTTTGCTTTGAAATACGAGCAACATTTGAGATAGGAGTCATCGCGCAGATCGGCCGGCTGCACACGACCCACCAGTTTACCGAGACTCGAGCGTCTCAGTTTCCCACGCCTCAAGGTTACGGAACGAATTAAACTCGTATCTCGAGGTACCACTGTATATAAAAGCAGTATGTGTTTAGAGTATGAAAAGTAAAGAGAGAGATAAACAAAAAAAAAAAAAAAGGAAAGCATTTCAAATACCCACGGTTTTACCAGCCAGAGCAACGGTCGGCAAACTGTGGCTCACGAGCCTCAAGTGGCCCACAAGCCGAGGTTTGCCGCTCTGTTGACTATTGAGTTTGCCGACCACTGGCCTAGATTCTGGATTGCAGTCATGCCAGGCTGTTGTTGCTCCTTGGGATGAAGCCCCTATCCCAGTGGCTGGCAAACTCACTGTCAACAGAGCCGCAGTTTGCCGACCACTGAGTCAGAGAACCACTTTAAAACCTGAAATAAATTTCCAAGTCACTTTCCAGGAAGACACCTATAGGTTAACAAAAACGTGAGCGTACTGTGCATACTTGCTGTGTGTGTGTTTTAAATGTGATTTTTATCATCTAACAATATTATCAGTGTTTATCTACAGCACCTATAATAGCTGGATAGTATTTCAAATTTGACTGCAACGCAATATATTTCACTCGGCTGCCATTGTACATGTAAGCGCTCTCCTCGTTACCCCTTTATCAACAACGATGCAATTAATAACTTTCTGACTAAAAACCTCTGACACGTCCTTAATTACTTCCTTAACATGGATTCCTATAAATAAAATTCCTGGGACAGAGCAGTGAACTCATTTTGAAGGGATTAAAGAAAAGCACCTTGCCAAGACCGGTTTGGCTCAGTGGATAGAGCATCCGCCTGCGGACTGAAGGTCCCAGGTTCGATTCTGGTCGGGGGCACGTACCTTGGTTGCGGGCACATCCCCAGTGTGGGGCGTGCAGGAGGCGGCTGATCGATGTCTCTCTCTCTCATCGATGTTTCTGACTTTCTATCCCTCTCCCTTCCTCTCTGTAAAAAATCAAAATATATTAAAAAAAAAAAAAAGCACCTTGCCAAACTACCCGCTGCCTGGGAATCATGGAGTTCAATGTGCTTCAGTTACAGGTACATCCCTTGCACTGGTCAGTTCAGCTGTCCATGAAGAGAAGCCCTTACATCTATAACCCTGAAGACTGTTAACTATAAACACCTTAATCAACTAAGTGAGTTTGTATTGGTGAAAGGCATTTTAGGGATAAAATAGGCAGGTTTATGGGTTTTTAGGAAGAAAGAGGGTTCGTGGGGGAGGAAGGCAGAGGTGAGGCCTTCACCTAGGAAAACACAGAGTGCCACCGGGGAAGGGAGAGGAAGACGTGGGTTCACAGGAGACAGGGCAAAGCCCAGGGGACGGGGAGACAAAGGAAACGCTCAGAGGACAGGGAAATGCCCACCGAGGGGCGAAGGAGGAACACAGATCTTCACACGAGAAGAGGATTCTACCCCTGGAGGGGGCGAGGACGAGGGGAACACCGCGTGGGGTCTGGGCGTTGAAGCGGATGTTCCGCCCATCAGCAGGCAGAATGAGGAGACCAAGACCGGCGGCCTTCATAAACCCGAGCGAAAGAGAGCTGGGGACCCCCTCCCTCTGTGGGGGTCAGTCTTGCTTCCAGTAAATCCCCACTCGTTCCTTCCGCCACCTGTGGTCCCTGGCTTCCTCCTTCCAGCTGATGTGGGCAAGAAGCTGGGGAAGCTGAAACCGAAGGTGTGGCTTAGTGGATAGAGCGTCGGCCTGCAGACTGAAAGGTCCCAGGTTCGATTCCGGTCAAGGGCATGTACCTTGGTGGCGGGCACATCCCCAATAGGGGGCGTGCAGGAGGCAGCTGACTGATGTCTCTCTCTCATCGATGTTTCTGACTCTCTATCCTTCTCCCTTCCTCTCTGTAAAGAATCAATAATATATATTTTAAAAAAAAAAGAAGGTTGGGAAGAAATTCCCACTCGTTCCATCTGCCACCTGTGGTCCTGGCTTCCTCCTTCGAGACGATGTGGACAAGAAGCAGGGGAAGAAACCACCCTCGCCTCCTGCTCGGGGAAAACCACCCGCCCGTGAACAGCTCCCGGGTGACACACTGCCAGCCACGAACCCACTCACACGGCCCAATCCGACTCCGCCTTTGGCATGTGATGCCTTTCTGCCCTTCCCTATAGGACGCAGTCTTACTTATCAATGTTCTCAAAGGGAGTCTAGATCAGCGGTTCTCAACCTTCCTAATGCGCGACCCTTTAAGACAGCTCCTCATGGGGTGGTGACCCCCAACCATAACATTATTTCCATTGCTACTTCATCACTGTCATTCTCTACTGTTATGAACTGCCATGTAAATAGCTGATACGCAGGATGTATTTTCGTTGTTACAAATTGGACATAATTAAAGCATAGGGATTAATCACAAAAACAATATGTAATTATATACTGTGAAATATTTATTTCTAATGACAAATAAATGAAATTTTGTCTGGAATCGTGGTGTAGCATGGGCGACAGTCTTCCTAGGACAACAGTAAACTTCGTTGCTACACTTTGCTACACCGAGGAACAGTGTGTTGGTTTCTAAGACCATGGGAAATAGGTGTTTTCTGCTGGTCTTAGGCGACCCCTGTGAAAGGGTCGTTCGACCCCCAAAGGGCTTGAGACCCACAGGTTGAGAACCACTGGTCTAGAGGTTCAGCCCCTGGTAACCCGCCGCCAGGGCTGTGATGACACGCGCCAGCGAGGAAATGCGGCGTGTGACTCGTGCTCCCGAGGAGGTGCCGGAGCCAGCCCGCAGTCTGACGTGTTAGCGAAACGACAGCAACGGTATCTGAGGTTCAGGCAACATCAACAAGTGCCTGCAGGACTGGGGACAGGAAGGGGCCCGTGTTGTCGGACACACGCTGCCTCCCGAGCGGTTTGTGTATTCCACCTGGACTTCCTCCTGAGCGGTTTGTGTATTCCACCTGCATTTCCTAAAGCGGACTGAGCGGGGCTTTCCTTGTGAAGTGTTTCTCTGAGACTGGACATTCTCACATCACGGAGGCTGCCAGCTTCTGCCCTAACATAAGGATGTTCTTCCATCCTGACTGCCTGCTATATTTGGACACTGAATGGCAGGATATTGTTCTCATCCAGAAAAGAGGGAAAATAGCTCATTATGATCAGGAATCCTGCCGGGGAGACACCCCCCCCCCCAAAATACCCCCCCATCCCTTCCCAACAGCGTGTCCCTGGGGATGCAATGCCAGCCCCATAAAACGCAGAAAGAACTCCATTTCTAGGCTGCATTCAAGAAGCTCCAAAGAATCCAAAAAGTCAGCCTTTGGGCTATTCAGCTCCCCCGAGGGACAAGAAGATGTGAGGTCCCCCACATTCTGCCTTGAGAGCCTGTGAGACCCCAAAGTGCCAGGACCCGGGAGCAGGGAGAGCAGCCCAGCTTCAGAGGGGAGGGAAGGAGGGAAGCGCCTCTCGCTAGATCCGCTGCAACGGAACGCAGGCCTGCCGTCCGGCCCACGGGCCTCCTCAGCCTCCTCTGCTCTTCCTTCCCGCCTCCTGCCTGCATCGCCCATCGCACAACAAAGGCCAGCTCTGTCTTTGGAAGCATGAGTCTTCCATATATATATATGTATTTGATTTTTCCACAGAGAGGAAGGGAGAAAAATAGAGGGCTAGAAACATCGATGAGAGAGAAACATCCATCAGCTGCCTCCCTATTGGGGATGTGCCCGCAACCAAGGTACATGCCCTTGACCGGAATCCAACCCGGGACCTTTCAGTCCGCACACTGACGTTCTATCCACTGAGCCACACCGGTTTCGACAGAAGCATGAGTCTTTTTTTTTTTTTAAATATATTTTATTGGGTTTTTACAGAGAGGAAGGGATAGAGAAAGAAAGTCAGAAACATCGATGAGAAAGACATCGATCAGCCGCCTCCTGCATGCCCCACGTTCTTCGCTTCCTGCATCTCCCACAGTGGAGATGTGCCCGCAAGCAAGGTACATGCCCCCGACCGGAATCGAACCTGGGACCTTTCAGTCCACAAGCCGACGCTCTATCCACTGAGCCACACCGGTTTCGACAGAAGCATGAGTCTTTTTAGTGCGTGGCCTTTCTGCACCCTCACCTTTGGACGCTCCTCCACCTCCGTTCCATTGCTCAACGTCTTGCCCCAATCATTTCTGTTTTGGGGTCGCACGCTGAAAAGGCCTGGTCCCAGACCCTCCCCATATTGCACACTGAAGGGCCACTTTGGGCCAAGTCCCTAGGATGTGGGAGCAGACCTGGGGCAGAAAGCAATCCTCTGTGATTTAGAGAAAAAGGGAGGGGTGTTGAGTGCTACATGAATGGGGTGAACGTCATTAAAGTACTTGGCTGAGACCTGCCCGTGTTCTGCATACGCACGCATGCCCATTTTTGCTGTGAAACCCGAGGCTTTCCGAAATGTCAGGAAGAGCTCACAGCTTTCCATCTGAGCAGACAGGGTATCTATCCCAGGAGCCAGGGCTGCGCTCAGCAGGAAGGCCCACCTCGGCAACAGGTCACCCCATGTTTCTGTTTCAGTCTACCGAGCCCTTTCGAATAACCATGTTATTGGATCCTCACCACAACCTAGTCCAGTGGTCAGCAAACTCATTAGTCAGCAGAGCCAAATATCAATAGCACAGAGATTGAAATTTCTTTGGAGAGCCACATTTTTTAAACTTACACTTCTTCTAACGCCACTTCTTCAAAACAGACTCACCCAGGCCGTGGTATTTTGTGGAAGAGCCACAAGAGCCACACTCAAGGGGCCAAAGAGCCGCATGAGGCTCTCGAGCCGCAGTTTGCTGACCACGGACTGAGTAAGGCTGACTCTCCCCGAGGGTCCACAGCGCCCCCGAATCATTCAGGCAGCTTGCTGGGTGCTGAGAACATGGGCATGGAAGCGGACACCGGGGTTCAAGACCAGGCCCTGACCAGGGATCATTCAGTGACCTTGGGCCGGTCACTACACTCTGCCTCTCTGTGTCTACATCAAAAAGCAAGAACGAGGGACAGAGTGACCTACTCCCAGGGCGGCTGTGAGGCCCAGTGAAGATGTGAAACCAGTTGAAGAAGAGGCTGTTAGTCGGCCGGAGCCCGGCACACAGTGAACTCTCCAGAAACGTCTGTAAGACCCGTTCCCAGCGCTTCCTGCTGGAAAGCCGGGGAGGCGTGCTGATGGCCAACAATCACGGCGCTCCTCTGAGTCACCATGTTATCGGCAGAGAAACCAGCTACTTCTCACCAAAGGAAACCCTGGACTGGAGACGATGACTCAAAAAGCCGGAAAAGGGCAAAAGCTCACGGGTGGCTTCTTAGAAAGACCCCGCTTCCTTTTGCTTCCGCGGATCGGCCGGCTGCACACGACCCACCCGTTTACCGTGACTTGAGCGTCTCATAGTTTCCCACGCCTCAAGGTTACGGAACGAATTAAACTCGTATCTCGAGGTACCACTGTATAGAGTTTGGGATATATATTCGCCCTATAAGAGGACACCCGGCATATAAGACAACCCCCGACTTTTGAGAAGATTTTCCTGGGTTAAAAAGTCGTCTTATTCGCCGGAAAATATGGTATATATATCCCTTCATCCGGCAGGTCCTAACTGAACATGTCTTCCCTGCCAGGCAATGGGCACAACCCTGGGGGGCAGGGGAGGGTAATGACTGGTGAGCAGACCTTACAGTCAGACAGTCGGCGGTCTGTTTTACAGGCTACATCACGCACTGTCTGGCTAAGTGTCTGGGCGGGCCGCAAAGAAGGAAGAAAAGAGGACATCGGCTCATTAGTGAGGAATCGAGCTCGTGAGTGCGAAGCTCCAGCTCGCCCGCCCCTTTGATCCATCTCCCTCACACTCGGCCGCGCGAGGTAAGCCGCGCGGGCCTCTTAATTGGCCGCCGGAGCCCTCCTCACGCCCTGTGTTCGGAGAGCTTCGCGGAAAGTCTGGTAAACAGTTTTGCTGTTCCTGAAAATGTTAACGCTCAGGGTACCCCTGAAATAAAAGGCAAATTCTTCTGAGATCCTTCTTTCTCGGTAACAAGGAACGCAATAATTAGGCCTATCCCTGGCGTTGTGTCAGGTTTCCAAGCCGGGGTTCGCACAAGGCTACTGAGATGCTTTCGCTATTGACGATGGCTCGCCCCAAGGTCAAGGGTCAAAGCCCGCAAAAAGACTTTACCCCTTTACTTGAATGTCCTCTGTGAAGTCACTTCCAAATACCAAGGCTGGCAGGACCCGGGATCCAAAACCCTTTCCGTTACTGAATTGAAAAGTTATGCAATGCCGTGACTTACTGCTAAATGCCGGTCTCTCGAAGACTTAGCAGTCGGGACGTCTGCAAACCTTTGGACGACAGCTGCCAATATATAAGGTTAGCCTCCCACGAGTCGGCGCTTAAAGTCTAACGAGGGATAAACCATCCCTGTAACCGGGGCGAGGCGCCGGGTCGGTGATGTATGGAGAGGTGGCAGCAAAGTACGGACTGTAGATCACGTCGTAACTCAGCAACACAATGATGGCTGTTACCACGCCTCCTTCTCCCGTGGCGCACCTGCTCTGAGACGTTCCCGCTTTTATGGACACGACGGAATGTGGTGGCCTCACATGGGTCCGCGCTTGAAAAACAAAGGCTTTCTGCACTCGCTGTAGCTTTACAGGGGATAAACCAAAGGGCACGACACTCCACTTAGGACTCGCTGTCTCCTCCTCGCCAGCTCCAACCCCAGCAGCTGGGAAGGGCTTTTTAATCAAGTGCGGCGTGTGCATTACGGCCCTCGTGTTGATATTTGCTAATAAAAGACATCAGGACGGAGAGGTGCCTCCTTTGGACAGGAAGAGAAGTCCACCAGCCGCTGCACGTTTTACCTATTAGCAAGGAGTGGCCTTTGAACTGCCTCCCGAAATGTTTGCATCTTAACCTTTGAGCACGCATGTCTTGAGCATGCATCCTCAGATATGTTTGCTTTTTTGGCTCGTCACTCACATACGTGTTTTTATGCCTTTACAAAACATGCACCAGAAGGAAAAAGAGTAAAGGAACTGATGTAATGTGTTGCTCATCATGATTATCTCGGGCAAATGCACACGGGATGAGGTTCGGGAGGAATTAAGCACAGCGGCTATAAATCCTCCTGTCACCCAGATCATTTAGAGGTTCGTGGCCAGCTTCTTGCCAGCTCTGATTTACTGGTCACTGTCATTACCTCACGATGTGGCTGACGTGGAGTTCACACTACATTTTGGCCGTTTGCTTGCAGACTGCAATATTCAAGTTACCTTTCATGTATGGGCATTCTTTACAGAATCTTTTTTTTTTTTTAAATATATTTTATTGATTTCTTACAGAGAGGAAGGGAGAGAGATAGTCAGAAACATCGATGAGAGAGAAACATCGATCAGCTGCCTCCCGCACGGCCCCCTCTGGGGATTGTGCCTGCAACCAAGGTACATGCCCTCGACTGGAATCGAACCTGGGACCTTTCAGTCCACAGACCAACGCTCTATCCACTGAGCCAAACCGGTTTGGGCTGCAGAATCTTTTTAAGCCACTGCTAGTGTGTGAGGGTTTGCTAAACCTACAATCTAGAATTTGTAAACCTAGTTTCCCAGGCGCGATCTATTTCACACCAAAGCAGAGGCACCAGAGGGGAAGTTGGGGTGAAAGGGAGCCCTCACTTCCCTCCTTCCCTCCCTCCCTCTTTCCTTCCCTCCAGGTGACACCACCCACACACCTGGCATGTGGACCCTGGGACGATACTGGTGTCGGGAGTCACTGTTGACTATCATAATAACCCCGGTTATCATAATGCTTCCCGATAAAACGAGTGGAAACGCAAGTTCCAATCCATTTCTTTTCCCCCAAGTCAGTCTCCGGGGCTCCTCGGGGTGCTCACGCCTCCTTGGAGGCCACTCTGCCGGGCGGCAAGGCAGTAACTCAATTCCGGAGCCAAGTGCAACCACAGGAATCTCCAGGCCTAAAGCTATGCAGACAGGAACAAACCAGCCTGGGCTGAGGAGACAGCGAGCGTGCGTTTTTTAAACGGAGAGTTAAAAATCTTCAACAATAACTCACAACCAGAAAAGCACATACAACATCAATGTCGGATGCAATGGACCATAGCGTGCCCGTGGAACTAGCAGCCCGGTCAAAGCACGGAGCAGCGCCTACAGGTCGCTGCTTATGCCCAGCCCTCTGCTCCCCGAAGAGGTAGCCCTGGTCTTAGTTCCTCCGGAAATCAATGTCTCGCTTCTCTCTCTTTTTTAAAAAAAATATATTTTATTGATTTTTTACAGAGAGGAAGGGAGAGGGATAGAAAGTCAGAAACATCGATGAGAGAGAGACATCCATCAGCCGCCTCCTGCACGCCCCCTATTGGAGTTTAGTTTAGAATGTGTTCGCACTTTATATAAATAGGAAAACTTCGTTATGCGTTCTTTTGCATCTTCTTCCCTTCAACATGATGTCGCCGAGAT
The DNA here is from genome assembly GCA_004026805.1 of Lasiurus borealis. Taxonomy (NCBI): domain Eukaryota; kingdom Metazoa; phylum Chordata; class Mammalia; order Chiroptera; family Vespertilionidae; genus Lasiurus; species Lasiurus borealis. Next base: position 16,236 of record PVJN01016932.1, on the reverse strand, counting down.
ACATCCGTGTTATGGGTAGCTTTGACGCATTCTTTTCTCATCACTGTGTGGTATTCCATCCTACGATACCACCACCGTCTATTCAGCCATCCTACTACCAATAGGTGTTCTGGATGTTTCTAGTCTGAGGTGAACGCAAATGATGCTGCTCAGAACGCTGCACACCTGTCTGTGGTATACGTTTCTCTAAAACATACACACACACACACACACACACACACACACACGCACACACGTGTGCATGGATGCGCGCACGCGAGAACGGGCGAATGGAATTGTCGGGTCCCCTCTAACTTAGTGTGACTCTCGGCAATCAATTTTAACATTAACTAACTCTCACGTAGCCACGAGCTCATTAAATTACTAGATTTATCTTTCCCCAGACTCCCAGGCCTGGCACACTCATTAAATGTGAACTATGATATTAACCATGTTAAAAAATACTTTGAGAATTTCCAATGAATTTCTTGAAGCCAGTTGCCCCAAATCTCCTCCCCCCACATACCTATTTTATTTTATGTTATTTTTTACATCGTAAGAACAGTTTTTCCTTTGAATGAGGGCCAGCCCAGGTCCACTGAGAGAATAAAATGTCCATTCAAAATGTAAAGCCCTTTTGCAGCAAAGAGTTTCCAGGGAGCACTCAGATGGAACAAGCATGAAAAGCTAAGCATGTTAATCCTGCAGCCAAACTGAGGAGTGCGGATACAAATGACAAAGGGAATTCGACGTCAGAGCCCCTGGGGTTTCATTAGAGCCATGAGTGATCTGCATGGGGATTTCACAAATGGGACTTTATAACTAACCATTGTCTCATTGATAGGGAACTTAATAACTAACATTTATTCTAGAGCTTTCTGTATATGAGCGCATGTTAGAATGCTGTTTTAATCCTCAGAACAGCCCTAGGAGGAAGGTTTCAAAAGGAAACTGAGGCACAGATGGGGAAAGTAACTGGACCGAGATCCCGTGTCTTGGAAATCGGAACCAACCTTGGTGTCTCGGTTCAGACTCCGCTGCACTGCCTGGCCCCCCATTCGTCTTTTGCTACTGCCATGGTTGCTGTTATTTTGGTAACAGTAAGAAGAGTTCTTTTTTTAAAAAATATATTTTATTGATTTTTTTACAGAGAGGAAGGGAAAGGGATAGAGAGTCAGAAACATCGATGAGAGAGAGACACCGATCAGCTGCCTCCTGCACGCCCCCCACTGGGGATGTGCCCACCGCCAAGATACATGCCCTTGACCGGAATGGAACCTGGGACCTTTCAGTCCGCAGGCCGACGCTCTATCCACTGAGTCACACCGGTTTCAGCCCGAAGAGCTCTTTAAGACCAGAGTAAAAGGTACGAGCCACAGCGGGGGGAAATCCACGTTTGCTTTCACTTATGAACATTTTATGGGAAGGACTGTAACCAAGCAGCTCTAACTCCGAGAGAACTAATTAAGAAATGAATTAAGGGATTCGGCGGATCCCCAAATTACTCATTAGGGCTCCAAGATGGGGAGTTCTGGTCCGCATCCAGCTCTAGCAGCCGCATCCAAAGTAAACGTGAGCGGAGAAGCACCGCAGCCCACGGTGAAGAGGGGCTTTCTATGGTTTAGGCGTCCGTCCACCCGGGAGCGGCCTTCCTCCTCATTGGACCCGGCCGCCCCTTCGGTCACTGGGAGCCTCACCTGCCGGCCCATCACTCTTCTGTAAGCGTGGCACTGGGGCTGTGCCGAGGGAGAGATCCCCGCAGGCAGGGATGTCTGCGGAGCGAGTATAGAAATATCAAAGGAAAGCCTCTGAACTGTCATTAGAAAGTTCCGTTAAGTGTGCCCATAGGACCGGTGCTGGGGGCTACCTCCCGCTGGCCAGAGGGGTCAGAGTGGCCGTCCCCGTCCCCGCTCGGGGACAGTCGTGTTCCAACACGTGGTGAGAGCCATCTGTTGCAGGCCACAGCATACCTGCCTCCCTCCCCCGACGTGATCAGTGGCAGGCCGCTGGGGGCCTCTCATTCTCCGGACAGAAATATGATCAGGATTGGCTTCCATGGGTCCATCCTTCCATCAAGCTGTTTGCTCAAGCCTTCCAGCGGAAGAATCAGAGGTTCTGATTATCGGGTACGCTCCGAGAAAACAGGAGCGAACAGGAATTGATCGTGCCCTCGCGCGTCTGATGGGCGGCAGAAGGCTGCCAGAATGCACACGGTGACTCTTCAGTTGCCTCACAGAGAGAAAAACGGAGCCGTGTGTATGCATGTGTGTGTGTGTGTGTGTGTGTGTGTGTGTGCACGCGCAGGATGGAGGGAAGGAGGGAGGGAGGGGGGGAGGGAGGGAGGGAGAGAGAGAGAGAGAGAGAGAGAGAGAGAGAGAGAGAGAACAGGGGTTGACCAGGAGTTTCTGTAATAATTCTCTCTGAACAACAATAAAGAAAGTGTTTTCACGGTGATTCAGAATCCAGATATGAGGAAGTAAAATATAGTAAAATGTTCTATTCCATCCATGGGAAAACAAAAAAAAACAGTTCCCACCAACATTAATAGTTTCAAAGTTAGTCATCGTACCAGTAAAATTTCAGGATTATGGGGGAAAAAAACAAGTTTAGATTAAACATGCATGGAAACATCCAGGTGCCACGACACCCCATTCATTTGGGCTCCCTCGGTTTGGAATTTACCATCATTTCCCAGGGTCCGAACAGAGACGATGTTTTCGCAAGACATACATGGCTCACTGAGCAGATTAAACAAGCAAGACGACCGGGGGGTGAGGTGGAGGTAGAGTTTTCAGAGAAAATGTGATGAACCGGAAAGAACATGCCTCCTGCCCAGAAAATACCGGTAACCGGTAACAGTGCGCACCCCCTTTAACTGAGGGTCTATGTCGTACAGGCCCCCTTTATGCACACGAGCTAGAAACACCCCCCAAACGCGGCAAGACGGGTGTGCTTCTCCCCATCTCAGAGAGAAGGAACCGGAGGTCCCGAGCGGCCGGCGACCCGGCGGGCAGAAGCAGGATGCAAAGCAGGCCCCGGGCATCTTGCTCAAATGCCTACATCTTTCCATGCCCACCCAACGCCCAGCGAGCCCTGAAGACTGCAAGTCCCACTCCTACAGTCCCTGGAGCAACAAGGCCTTTGACAAGGTCAACAGCAGCAAACGTGGCCGTCGCTGAGGAGGGAGAGCCAGGCAGCCAGCTCCAGAGCCCGCCACTCTTCACCCTAATTCCTCCCCGCAGCCCAGGGACGTGGTGAAATACTTTCAGAACTTGGAGGTACTTGACATGCATAGCATTACCCTACAAAAGCCACAGACGTGGTAATGTGGGTGGAGAAGGGGAATGTAAATGAGGCAGATGTGCCTTGGGTCCACCTCCCCTCCCCCATACTCCACTGCAAGTGACTTCAGGCCACACACCTAGGCACAGACACCCTGAACGGTGGCCAGGCTGTGTGCTGTGGCCTCAAGAGGCAGCTGCAGGTGCAAGGACCGCTGGCCGTGTGCACGGGAGGAGGGAATGGCGAGGGGAGGGGGACCGTGGCTACTCACCCGGGAATCCACAGAGATGCTCTGGAACGCAGCCTGGATCTGGGGTGCTCTAGGAAAGAGGAAATCGGGGAGGTCAGAGCTCACCTCTGGCAGCCACACCGCCCACTTCCCTCCTACCCACACCCAGCTGCAGGGCCTGGGGTTGGACAGACGAGGCATTTGCCTTGACGCGTGTCAATAGCCTCTCTGTGACTCAGTTTACTCAATAGTACAGTGGAAGGTAGCGCCATGTCCCTAGTAAGAGTTGTTGTGAGGACTGGGTACTGAAGAAGTCATGCAACGAATCGAGCGCGCACACGATCATCATGGTTTAATCGCGGCGATAGCTAACGTCTGTAGCTTGCTTAGCAAGTGCCCGGCATTATTCTAGAGCAGTGGTTCTCAATCTGTGGGTCGTGACCCCTTTGGGGGTCGAACGACCCTTTCACAGGGGTCGCCTAAGACCATCGGAAAATGCAGATGTTTACATCACGATGCATCACAGTAGCAACATGTCATGGTTGGGGGTCACCACTCCATGAGGAACTGTATGCAAGGGTCTTGGCCTTAGGAAGGTTGAGAACCACTGGTCTAGAGCTTCAAACAGGCTAATTCCCCAACACTCTGAGGTAGGCACGACGATGCCGGTTATTCTGCAGATGGAGAAAATCATCAAAGCGTCACATCATCTGTCTCATCAAACCACACAGGCACGTGGTAGATCAGAGATTTTTCTTGTGACCGTCTCTCCCCAGAGACTGGATGCTAAGGCGCAACGATATCCTGCCTGATTCGTGACTCGTAAGCGTTAGCTGTTGCTATTGTTATAATACAGTGGCACCTCGAGGTACGAGTGCCCTAACATACGAGATTTTTGAGATACGAGCCGTCGAGCGAGCGATTTTTGCTTTGAAATACGAGCAACAGTTGAGATAGGAGTCATCGCGCGAATCGGCCGGCTGCACATGACCCACCCGCACATGACCCACCCGTTTACCTCGACTCTAGCGTCTCATAGTTTCCCGCGCCTCAAGGTTACGGAACGAATTAAACTCGTATCTCGAGGTACCACTGTATTCCCTTCTCCTAGAATATATCACCACACAGTTCTCACACACAACCACACAGCTCTCACACACAACCACACAGCTCTCACACACAACCACACAGCTCTCACACACAACCACACAGCTCTCACACCACACAGCTCTCGCACACAACCGCACAGCTCTCACACACAACCCCAGCTCTCACACACAACCGCACAGCTCTCACACACAACCGCACAGCTCTCACACACAACCCCACAGCTCTCACATACAACCGCACAGCTCTCACACACAACCACACTGCTCTCACACACCACCACACAGCTCTCACACACCACCACACTGCTCTCACACACCACCACACAGCTCTCACACACAACCACACTGCTCCAGGGAATTCACCGTCTAGCTAGTAACCACCTGGGCACAGAGACAGGTGCCAGAATCACGAGTAAACCAGCCGGTCCCTCACTCAGCCAGCGACGGCTTTAGGCGTCCCCTGAGGATGCCTGCGTGCCCATCTCTGTGACGCGCGGAGTGGGGCTTCCAATGGTCTGGTCACTAAGCCCCCCGACCCACATCCACCTCCAGGAAGCAACTGGTGGACAACACGGAGAGGGAGCCTGGAAAGGCTGGGACGGGACCCCAGGGCCCCAGATACTGTGCTGCCTCTGGCACTGGCTCCCTGGGTGACCCTCGCTAGTGACCTGGCTTCTGGATTTCATAATTAAGTGCGATGGCTGGCCTAGCGGCCCCCCGGCCCAGAGGCTCTAATGCCCAATCCTATTCTGATCCTTTCCATCAGGCCAACTTTTCCTCCCAACATCCATTTTGGAGAGGATGTATTATAATAACTCTTTTTTTACCAACGGTTTGAAATATGAGGAAGCAAAAAAATCCCCAATCAGAAGAGCAAAAAGAAAAAGGAATCCAAAAATATAAAGAAAGTGTAAGAAGCCTCGGAGACAACTCCAAGTGTACCAACATTCGAATTGTGGGGGTGCTAGAAGAAGAGAGAAAGCGAGATACTGAAAATCTATTTGAAGAAATAATGACAGAAAATTTCCCCCATCTGGTGAAAGAAATAAACTTACAAGTCTAGAAAGCACACAGAACCCCAAACCAAAGGAATCCAAAGAGGACCACACCAAGACACATCATAATTAAAAGGCCAAGAGCAAAAGACAAAGAGAGAATATTAAAAGCAGCAAGAGAAAAACAGTTAGTTACCTACAAGGGAGCACCCACATGACTGTCAGCTGATTTCTCAACAGAAACTATGCAGGCCAGAAGGGAGTGGCAAGAAATATTCAAAGTGATGAACAGCAAGAACCTACAACCAAGATTACTCTACCCAGCAAAGCTATCCTTCAGAATTGAAGGTCAGATAAAGAGCTCCACAGACAAGAAAAAGTTAAGGAGTTCATCACCACCAAAACAGGAACCTATGAAACGTTGAAGGGTATTCTTTAAGAAGAGGAGAAAGAAGGAAAAGATAAAGATAAGAAATATGAACAACAAAGTTGCTCATATCTATCATCAATTAAATCTAAAAATCAAATAAAAAACCTGATGGACAGAATAAACTGGTGAATGGAACAGCATCAGAGGCATGGAAATGGAACAGACTGATGATTCTCGGAGGGAAGGGGTGTGGTGAGGGGCGGGAAGAGACTGGACAAAGATCTAACATGCATGCAGGCATTACCTATGGACACAGACCATAGGGTGGGGAGGGCCTGTGGCGGTGCAGGAACTGGGTGGAGGGCAGCTATGGTGGGAAAAAAGAGACTTCTGTAATAATCTCAACAATAAAGATAAAAAAAAAAAAAAGCATGTATGTGGAAAACAAGCCAGAAACAGACAACCCGTGAGATGCTGGGGTAGAGGGCTGGGTTTGTTTTCTAAATAACAGTGTTGCCGAGACCGGTGTGGCTCAGTGGATAGAGCGTCGGCTTGCAGACTGAAAGGTCCCAGGTTCGATTCCAGTCAAGGGCATGTACCTTGGTTGCGGGCACATCCCCAGTAGAGGGCGTGCAGGAGGCGGCTGATCGATGTCTCTCTCTCATCGATGTTTCTATCTCTCTATCCCTCTCCCTTCCTCTCTGTAAAAAATCAATTAAAAAAATAAAAAAATAAAAATATATTAAATAACAGTGTTGTATGCAACAGCTCAGAGGTGAGAACTCAGCTGGCAGGTAACTTTCTCCACCTTACTGAAGTATGCCATCGGCTATTTTGAGAGCAGTCTTTCTTCATGTATGAGTGAGGACACGCATCCTGCCCCTGTGAGAAACGTCCACTTCAACACAAGATGCTAATTTTACCTGGAGATCAGTTCATCACATCGGACATACTTGCTCTCACAGAAACTCCTCAGAGGAGACTAATTCAGTGAGCATAATACTTCCATTAACGAGAAACTGATTTTAAAATATGCTTTTCCCACGTTAGGAAAACAACGTTTTCTGGTATTATGAACTACAAACGGCAAATATTGTGTTGGCAGTGTCATAAATAACACACGAGTTGTCAGATGAGATATCAACCATGTCTAGATTTAATTTTTTCAAACCTATTTTAATGATTTTTGACGAAAGAAAGGGAGAGAGGGATAGAGAATTAGAAACACTGATAAGAGAGAAACATCGATCAGCTGCCTCATGCACACCCGGACCCACTGGGGATGTGCCCGCCACCAAGGTACATGCCCTTGACCGGAATCGAACCTGAGACCTTTTAGTCCGCAGGCTGACGCTCTATCCACTGAGCCAAATCAGTTTCGGCTAGAATTAATTTTTAATAAAGACTTTACAACATAGCCCAAAATGTCCGTCAATCTTTGACAGGGGAGAAGGTAGCATTTTAATAAATGCCACCGCGTACCACAATAAAAGTCAGCGCACTCCTACCACAATAAAAGTCAGCGCAAGATGCTTATGTTCTTAGAGAAGCAGTGACGATATTCTTTACAGATGGCTCAGTATTGGCAGCACATGACTTCAGAAGGCACACAGTGGTGGAAGATATAACAACGTGTTATCTCGACAGGCAATCAGGTAAGAGACCTACTGTCTCTGTCCAAGCATGGGAGACTATAGAGCAGCGGTTCTCAACCTGTGGGTCGCGACCCCTTTGGGGGGTCAAACGACCCTTTCACAGGGGTCGCCTAAGACCATCGGAAAATGCAGATATTTACATCACGATGCATCACAGTAGCAACATTTCATGGTTGGGGGTCTCCACCCCATGAGGAACAGTATGCAAGGGTTGAGGCCTTAGGAAGGTTGAGAACCGCTGCTATAGAGCATTTGGTTCCTAAACTACTCTGAAAGGAATTCTAAAAATGCATTAAGCAATGACAACATTACTGGAGCAACAGACGAAAACCTCCAAGATGACCAATGTAAGGAACAATCCTCCTTGGATGTATGAGTCATGGCCTGCTTACGCCTGGAAGGAAAATAATCAAAATTTTAATAGTGACTACCTTTGGATGGAAAAATTATGGGCGACCCTTTTCTTCTTTATATATAATTTTATCTGCTTCCCAAACTTCCCATCATAAGCGTGTGTGACTTTAACCATTTGAAACGATTGTTTTTTTTTTTTTCAATCTTATGATATAGTATGGAAAATCGCCAGATGCGGACAGTGAAAAAGCGTTGGAATCAGACAAACTGGGCTCCAATCCCAGCTTGTGTGTACCCTTTCTAGCGTGGTGCCTTCACCGGAGCTGCTCAGCAGCCCGAGTTCCACAGGAAAGGGAAATAATGGTGCATCCCCTGAAGCAACATGGCACCTGTTACAGATGAGATAATGTCGGTGCTTAGCACCGAGTAGGGGCCCGATAAACACATCACGCTTCTGTCCACAGGACATGGGGGAGGAGAACTTCGGCTTCTCTGATACCAGCAAACAAACCCATTGGTGTTTTTTGTTTTGTTTTTTTAATATATTTTATTGATTTTTTTACAGAGAGGAAGGGAGAGGGATAGTCAGAAACATCGATGAGAGAGAGACATCAATCAGCCGCCTCCTGCACACCCCACAGTGGAGATGTGCCCGCAAGCAAGGCACACACAAACCCCAACCGGAATCGAACCTGGGACCTTTCAGTCCACAAGCCGACGCTCTACCCACTGAGCCAAAACGGTCTTGGCTAAATTCATTGGTTTTATAAATTGACTATAGAGGCCCGGTGCACGGAATTCGTGCACCAGTGAGGTCCCTCAGCCTGGCCTGTGCCTTCTCACAATCAGGGATCCCCGCAGGGGCTGTCGGACTGCCGCTCCTGCCTGCTGCTCCCACTCATCCCGGCCCAGCTGCACCCATTGGGGGCTCACGCCCAGACAGTCCTGATCATGAGGGGTTCCTGCCGCCGGCTACGAGCCCCGTGTCTGCTGCCCATTGGTCAGCTGAGCAGCGCTCCTCTGTGGGAGCGCACTGACCACCAGGGGGCAGCTCCCGCATGGAGCATCCACTCCCTGGTGGTCAGTGCGTGTCATAGCAACCAGTTGACCAGTCAGTTCAATTGCTTAGGCTTTTATATATATGGATGCTGCAGGCCATTTGTTTATGCCAGCGAATGAGTTTTTAATAGAAATCTTCTAACAGTTAAAAAAGTTCAGACAAAGAGTAGGAAGGAGTAGGCTCCACCCCATTCTCCTATTCATCACAATGATTAGATTCCTGCCATCTGAGGCACTTGGATTCATCGGTACCCGCCTCTACGCTGCTCTACATTCAGACACCCTCTGGTTGAATGGGAGTCGGGAGAACGGTTAAAGCAGACCCACCAGCTACCACAATCAAGAGCTCTTCCCTGATCACTCCTCATGATTAAAGCAGGCAGAATAAATGAGGGTACTGCTTACACGAGTGGGGAGGGGCAGGATGATAATATTCTGTGGCTTTTCTTTCTCCACGGTGGCTAGGTGGCTATTTTCACCCTATTCATCCAAGAGCAGTTCAATCGGCGAGGTTTTTTTTGATAAATCTCTGCACTCAACAGAGTATGGCTGTGGGGGATTTTGCTGCCCTTGGATATAGGTTGCCGTACCTTGATTACAGCGAGAAGTATTGATTTACCTGGCTTTAATATCCAGCCAGGTATTTGTTGACACGTGGAAATGAAAAATATCAAAACCGCGAAAAGCTTAGATATAAGAGGTCAAATCTCATTTTAGCTCACGCCAAGGGATTGTCCGGTCTTCGGTACTGCAGCTGCGTCCTAATGATGTGGCCCACATCGCAGGTTAACGGGAATTTTCCTTATAGAGGGATTTGCTACGTAAATGAGTATTGGTACAATTTATTGTAAAATGTGCAGCAAAAAAAAAACCACACACACAAAAACCACTACGTACTGCACATCTCCCTTCTCCCAGCTCTGGAGGCGTATCTTGCTTTCGAACAAAGGTGTGTGTTCAAAGGAACCAGAGCCGAGGGCATGACCTTTGGGAAACTCCAAGCCCGCAGAGACTGCTGGGCAGACAGTCCCCGTATTACTGTGCACCGTGGAAGCAAAGCATTAGCAGGGTCTGCTTAGTTCTAAGAGTGGTGTATTTTTACACACACACACACACACACACACACACACACACACATTTTTACAATATCCCCATTATTCATTTGAAAATATTTTAAATGGCAAATCGCTTCTCCTCAAGAGGCAATGCCCAGTGACCATTAATTAATAACCAGGAAACTAATCATAAGAGCTCGTCTGAGTTAGCCCAGTGGTTTGCTCACGACCTATAACCCCCCATATGACCTCTGACTGCAGTCGTGGTCATCTCCAGGTGAGGGCTGCGGGAGCCAGGGTCCGAGAGAGCAGAGCACTGCCCCGCATTAGACTAAGCACCGGAGCCACGTCCTGAATCCTGTCTGCGGAGTCACCTCCAGGTCTCTGCTCTCAGGTCCAGCCTCGCACGAGTGGCACACACAGCCCGGGTGGAACGTGGTGTGCCCTCCCCACCTGCAGGTCCAGGTGGCGGTGATGTTCTATCAAGATCCCACACCTTCTTCTTTTTTTAATATATTTTATTGATTTTTTACAGAGAGGAGGGAGAGAGAGTTAAAAACATGGATGAGAGAGAGACATCGATCAGCTGCCTCTTGCACACTCCCTACTGGGGATGTGCCCACAACTAAGGTACATGCCCTTGACCGGAATGGAACCTGGGACCTTTCAGTCCGCAGACCGACGCTCTATCCACTGAGCCACACCGGTTTCGGCAAGATCACACGCCTTCTAATGAAGGCTTGAACTGCACTGTCCCTCCCTGGCAAGAACCAAAAGGACGGAAGAAAACGAGAACCATTCAGAGACAAGAACGGATAAGCTGAAGGGCTCTACAAATTCCAGAACTCAAACACCAAAGACAGCTTTCCTGATGAGGCGGCAGTTGGTTGGAAAATGCAAGAGCGTACCTCTCGGATACCAAATATTACTCATTAGGGTTTTTATTTTCACTAAGAACTGAGATCTACACAGTGACACACCAGGACTGCTCTATCCAAAGACACCTTCCAGTGTTCCTTTGTCCTGAGAAACTGTTAGCTATACCGACAGGCAATACCTCTGCCATCAGCTTCGGGTTCATTATGCACTTTCCCCTACAAAACGGACTGCCACGGCACCCGCTCCAAGTCAGCCTAGAGAGCTGCCAAGATAAACATTCCGAATGGTGGACTTTCTCATTTTATTTTTATTTATTTATTTTTTATTTTTTTAAAATATATTTTATTGATTTTTTACAGAGAGGAAGGGAGAGGGATAGAGAGCTAGAAACATTGATGAGAGAGAGACATCAATCAGCTGCCTCCTGCACGCCTCCTACTGGGGATGTGCCCACAACCAAGGTACGTGCCCTTGACCGGAATCGAACCTGGGACCTTTCAGTCCGCAGGCCGACGCTCTATCCACTGAGTCAAACCGGTTTCGGCAATGGCGGACTTTTTTAAAGACACCCTGACAGTTCCCCGGTTCATTCTTTCCGGGTTCCTCCCAGACCACCGCGCGTCTCCCCTACACCCAGACCTAGGCCTCTAGCAATGACTGCAGCTCTTCACGGGCATACCCTCTGATCGCCAGGGCTAAAGGGCCTCCCTTTGAACCCTCACATGACACGTAGCGAAACTTGCAACGCCTTCTGACCGCCTTCCTGGACTCTGCCTGTTATTACTGTTTAATTCCTGGACGGATCTACGTGCAATTCTCTCTCTTCCTCGGCAGGTCAGTCATGCCGGCGTGGACCGCACAGCGAAACAAAGACGACTTTGTACTGTTGACGACGTAAATATTGTCTCCCCCGAGGTTTGCTTTTTCCATCGTGTTTAATGTCTCTCGGTTCCCACCTGACGCCAAGGAGGCCCGGTTCCAAAACATATAAGAACATACGCACCCGAAACAAAAAGGCACGGGGCGGGGCCGGCCAGGAGTGGTCCCAGCCAAGTGTCCTATCTCCTACGTGGCGCCGGGTGGCACTCTGTGAAAGGCACAATGGGCACCATTCATGCCTCCCGCCCGGAGAGAGGTAGGCCCGGCCGGCCTGCCAGCAGGGACGTGCGTAAGCTCTGAAACCGGACAGCTGGTCAAACACCGCGTCCACCCCCTTATCGCCGTGACCTTGGCCAGCGACGGCTCTCCCCTCGGAGTTTTGCATCTGATAAGTGGAGGTGGCCGGTGAGAATTCCGCTGTAAAAAAAACAAACAAACCTGCCACCTGCCCTGGCATGTTCGTAGACGCTACAGGATGGTGACTCTTTCCCTGCCTCCCTGTGACGTGCCATTAGTATTTCATTTTGAAGCTGTTGTTTATTCACCCCGATAATGTAGAGGATATAAGCCGGGGTGCTCTTGATGATCACAAGGAATAGGAAATGGCCTGAGCACAGAGAAATGATTACATTAAGATCTATCTATTCATATATTGAAATAGATGCAGTCGTTCCAAATATTTTTTTCAAACCCTATTTTATGACCAGGGAAATGGCTGCCCTGAAACTTAAGGGAGGAGAGGAAAACAGACAAGAAAAACCTACCCCAGCTAATAAAAAGGGTACTATGCAAATGAACTGTCCCTCTGTCACAAAGATGGCAGCGCCCATGGCTACAAGATGGCGGTGCCCCATCCGCTCAGTCTCAATGGAGTGCCCCCCTGTCCTGGGGGGTAGGGGAAGGCCTTCCGCTGAGAGCGGGCAGCGTGAGCGGCCTGGAGGAATGCTTGCTTCGTTGCTGCGGCCACTGAGGGCCTCGGGCAGCGGGCGCAGAGCGCCTGGGGTGGGATCATTGCTTGGCCGCGGAGGGCCTCTGGGGGACAGGGCCAGCCTGCAGCTTCTGCGGCTGAGCACAGGCCCGGAGAGGAGACAGCAGTGGGAGGCCTATTGCATGCGATATCGCACGATGGGCTACTAGTATTACAATAACAACAGCTGGCATTCACTGAGCCATTACTACGAGCCATGCAGCATGCTACACACTCTGCATGCATTACCTTGCTAATTCTTACAACAGACTTACTAGATGCATATTGTTACCCCCATCTAACAGAAACAGATACGCAAGTCTTCATCACTGCATCAGTGGCACAGCCAGGACTGAAATCTCAGTGTCTGATTACAGGGCATGTTTAGCAGCTACCTGACACCGACTCTTCCGTACAGACATCTGGGTCCCGGTAAGGCTGTTTACACACACACAAAGGTACACCCACACACACACCTACACACACACATGCGTATCTGGAAGGAATGAATGGGCAGAGGCTAGCAAGGACAGTCTCCGGGTGGTGAAATTTTAGCTAATTTTTAATAGTTTTTACCCATTTCGATGCATTTTCCAAATTCAATGAGTGTGCATTGTTTGCACGACCAGAAAAAATGTTTTTCAAAAAAGGAAATGAGATAAGAGTATTTGTGACAGTTTATCCTTTGACTTGTTGTAGATTTGGGTTTCTCGGTGCTACTATTCCTTTAAATCATTTTTTCCATGGAGTCCAAAGTAAAAAAAAAAAGACTAATTTGTACACGAATAAGTACAGAAACCACTCTGTGTATATCTGACAGACATTTGATCTCTGTATATAAAAGCCCCTCAGGAGTTCGACCGACCAGGATTTCGATCGCTTGCTATGATGTGCGCTGATCACCAATGGGTGGTTTGGAACAATGGAAGGCCCCAGCTGGCAGCCGGTAGGGACCCTACCCATGCACGAACTTTGTGCACCAGGCCTCTAGTATTAATGTAGAAAGCCAAAGGGTGTGTGTGAAGGGGGAAAATAACCCTTCTCAAGTAACATATTAAGTTTCCAGGTAGAGAGAGCGCGCACCACTGGGGACACCGCCCTCAGCTCACACTCCGTCATGGCCACGTGGCCATGCTGCTGGCAGAGACCTGAGCCCTGCCTGGACCTGCCTCGGCTCGACGGCGGTGGCTCCCAGGAGTGGGAAGATAATGATGTGCCGAGTGACACCTGAGGAGTGATCTCCTGTCACACCACCGAGTCCTTTCACGGCAATGACTCCGCCGAGAGAACGGAACGATCCCAACAGGCAATTCCTCCCAATCACACAGGCTCAGAGGAGCTGGCATGACAGGCAGGGAACGAATTTATTTCCTCAGATTATTTTTACGTACACCGAAAGTAAGGTGGTGTGGGTAAGCTTTGTAGTAAACTTGCCAAAAGAAAAACCAGTGCTTTCTAACAGTGGCTCCAAATGGATCTCATTTCTCACTTCCTCGGCGCGGGTCAACGATTGGCTATAAGTGGATCGACAACGGTAGCTTTACGAAGCGTCTGACCCTCGCTTTCCTGACCCTTAGGCAACCTGGGATGGGAAGTTAGCGCAAGTCAAAGATGACCAAGTTTCTCGGTGTGAGTATTCCTTTAAATTATTTTTTCCATTGTGTCCAAAGTAAAAAAAAAAAAAAAAAAAAAAAAGACTAATTTGCACACGAATAAGTACGGAAACCACTGTATGTTCATCTGACAGACATTTGATCTCTCTATATAAAAGCCTAATATGCAAAGTGTCCCCTCAGGAGTTCAAAAAAGCTAAACAGGATCCACAGATGGATGTCCAGGTGTCTCCTTTAAATATCTGTTTTCCGATGGTCTTAGGCGGCCTTGCTAGCAGTTTTCAACCTGTGGGTCACGACCCACAAGTTGAGAACCGCTGCTGTAGAGCCTAAGACCATCAGAAAACACAGATATTTACATGATGATTCATAACAGGAGCAAAATTACAGTGATGAAGTAGCAACGAAAATAATGTTAAGATTGGGGGTCACCATGACATGAGGAGCTGTATTAAAAGGTCACACCATTAAAAAAGGTTGAGAACCGCTGCCAGAAGGTCAAAGGGCTGTGTGTCTTTGGCTTGTGTTGTGACCAACATTTTATCCACGACAGAGAAGATACCACTCTCAAACGTGTCACTGATCGGTCAAAGAAGTACCCCTTAATGGATTTCTAAAGATTAGAATTGGAAAATTCTACAAAAAAGGGACAAAACGTAACAAGGATAGGGTTCACACAGGAACGGCACAAGTACGGGATAAGGAACACTTGGCTTTGCAGCAGGAAAAAGACTGGGGAGGTTTTATTTGACTTGAGATATGAACTAACAAAGGGCTGCCGCTGATGAAAATGGAAGCCAACACAGTACCTGCCTGTATCAGTCAAAGGGGGCAGTCGGCAACAGCTCTGCGTTTCTACCCCTCGGGGAAACTCACCTCTAATTATTTTTTTACGTATATTTTTATTGGTTTCAGCCAGGAAGGGAGAGGGAGAGAGAGAACCATCAGTGATGAGAGCGAATCATTGATCAGCTGCCTCCTGCACGCCCCTGCTCCTGCCCAGGATCCAGCCCGCCACCCAGGTGTGGGCAGGGGCCAGGAACTAAATGGTGACCTTCTGGCTCGCAGGTGGATGTTCCACCACTGAGCCACGCCGGCTGGGCAGGCTGCCCGGTCTGTAAATGGCACCGGCAAAATGGCGGGTGCCCGGGGGAGGTTAACGGGCTGGGGAACCTGTGGAGAGAGCTGGGGCCACAGAGGGAAGGAAACACCGTAGCCGGGACCGAGTAGGTGAAGAGCCGCCACCCAGCAGGCACAGGTCTATTCGGTGGCACCCCAAAGGGTGATGAGGGGAGACAGGTGGGGAAGCTGGGGGAGGTGGGTGTCAACAGGCTTGCCTTCCTGTGCTGGTTAACGAGCACTGGCCCAGCCACATCCCATCTAAAGGGGCTGAATTCGCCAAAACCGGGGTGGCTCAGCGGATAGAGCGTCGGCCTGCGGACTGAAAGGTCCCGGGTTCCATTCCGGTCAAGGGCACGTGCCTTGGTTTCGGGCACATCCCCAGTGTGGGGGGCGGCGTGCAAGAGGCAGCTGATCGATGTCTCTCTCTCATTGATGTTTCTAACTCTCTATCCCTCTCCCTTCCTCTCTGTAAAAAAAAATCAATAAAAAATATATTTAAAAATAAAAAATAAATTGAAAAAATAAAGGGGCTGAATTCTAGGAGCCCTGCAGGCTCTGTCGGCAGCGTTCCCCAGCATCGTAAGGTCGTGAACCCCTCGTCCCTGGCAGGGTTCAAAGGGCGATTGATCAGGCCAGTGTGTGTGTGTGTGGGGGGGGCAATTAGGGGTAATCAGGCTGGTGGGAGGAGG
>PVJN01016931.1:0-41498 GCA_004026805.1 Lasiurus borealis | reverse complement strand
ACCCAGCCACGGCGTCGTCTTCTACCGCAGTCAGGTGGTTGTCTTCCCTGGACACCACCCCCTCCCTCGCGTTGCTAGGAGACCGCCGGGATTCGCATTCTCCACTTCCGCTTCCTGTTGGCACCCCCGGTAGCGCGGTGGGGGTGGGAGTGCGTGAAGGAGACAAGGCCCGGATGTGGAGGCGGGCGCACCTAGAGACCAGCCCTCACTCACTTCCGGCTCGCTCTCCAGCCCCTCCCGCTCCAGGCCCCGGCGGGCATGCGGGGCTGGCTCTTCAAGCTCTGAAGCGAAAGAGCAGGAGAGAAGAGTACACTCCTTCTCCTTTTCCGCTTGGCATCTGTGGTCACAGCGCCACCTCATGGCTGACCGGAAATCTTAAAAAGGGATTTGTTCATCAGGGACAAGGAATCGGAGTCTCACCTCTTCCCTGCGCCTTGAAGGCTACTTATTTAAAAAAAAATCAAAGAAAACGACGAGAAAGCATAATTTCCAGGTCTTCCTGTGGTCTCCGTTCTTCCCTGTTCTCGGAGGACCCGGACTCTATGGTCGGTGAGGAAGAGCGGCCTCGATCCTGTTGGCGCTTGCGTGCTGCGAGGTGGGGCCGCATGCGCGGTGGGGCTGAGCAAAGCGCACGCTGGAGAGGTTCGGCGGCGGCTGCTGCGGCTGTGGCGGAGCGAGTCTGGTTTCTGCAGTTAAGGAGCGCGGCCCCGGACCCCACTGTGGGATTCACACGTGTGATTCAGGTGGCTAACGCCCTAGATCAGCTTCTCCAAGATCTCCTTCTGGTCGCGGCCAGTGCCGGGGTGGTCGGGGGAGGAGGGTAGGCCCGGGCCAGCCCCTCCTGTTGGGGCGCGGGAAGTGTCTGGGCGCCGCCGCCGCCGCCGCCGGCTCCGGTCGGCCTTTCCGCGTTCCCGAGCCGCCTCTGTCGGAGCGCAGGGATCCGGTGAAGGGGAGCGGGTTAGGGGTCCTTAAAGAGAGGGTGCCTTGAAGTGGGGCGCCTCGGGAGGGTGCAGCGACACCCCAGCCGCAGGACGTCGGGCGCTTCGCTCTTTCCGGGCTGGAGGATTGCGACCTTTTTGTTTTCCTCCTCTCGGTCCCGGGAAACACCCCCTCCCGGTGGGAACCGGACGGGACGCCTCAGGGGGCCGGTGGGATGGGTCGCTGGTGACCAGCGCTGGGTTCTGAAAGGTCCCTGAGTCGTTTATTCATTGGATCGTTTATTTTTATAAAAACTGCAGCTCTCTTGCTGCCTTAAAGGCCGAGAATGAGCATTTCTGTAAGATGAATCACCCCTCGAAACTAAAGCAAGTTTCCTTGTCGGGTTACCATATTTCAGCGACGGTGGCAGCAGAAGGATGGAATTATACGCTGTGGGTTTTCAGTCTGGAAAATATAAAAATAAGGGAGTATTAGGGTCAGACACGTATTCAGCCTGAGAGGTCCCCTTTTTATTATTCCCCAGACAGAAGGTACTTTAATTTTCATTAAACAAGAAACATCGTTTCCTGGGGGAAAGGTGTAACGGAGAAGTCTTAGTTTTTCCTCCTGATGGAAGTTGTTATTCAGGGAGAAAACTTGTGACTCGGTGTCTTTGAAGCGTTTGGGAATTACTTGTACTTAGCTGTCCTGCCAGTTCGTCTGATGCCAAATGATCTGAGATGCACAGCCATGTGTGTAGATATTGGTGCTTCCTTCTTCCACTGCAGTGAGATCGTTTAGAAGCTTCTTTCCTGTAGCACTCGAGTCTAATTAAAGTTACACAAGAGTTTCTTCTAACACGTAATGCATGTCACCTCTGAAAGGAGTGTGGGCTTCCTGTATCCATAGTTTGAACTCGTTTGACCAGGCAAAATGACTGGCAATGTAGAGTGTTTGAAATTAGCTGTTAATGTATTCTGAAACAAAGAACACATGGTATTGTAGTACTGTGACATATTGAGGTTCTGTGGGTCAAAGACATTCTATTTAATGTCACAAGACTGGGTTTTAGCTTGTGCTTGTACATAGTAGATACTACAAAATGGAAATAACATATTCTTTGCCTTTATTATACAGTGGTACCTCGAGATACGAGTTTAATTCATTCCGTAACCTTGAGGCGTGGGAAACTATGAGACGCTCGAGTTGCGGTAAACTAGGTGGGTCGTGTGCAGCGGCCTGATCCGTGCGATTACTCCTATCTCAACTGTTGCTCGTATTTCAAAGCAAAAATCGCTCGCTCGACGGCTCGTATCTCAAAAATCTCGTATGTTAGGGCACTCGTATCTCGAAGTACCACTGTATTATATTTGTACTAGAGGCCCGGTACACAAAATTTCATGCTCCGGGAGACAGGGCGGGGGTGGGGGGTGGGGGGGGAGTCCCTCACCCTGGCCTGCGCCCTCTCACTCCTTACAGCCCACCTGCTCCTGCTCACCAGCAGTG
Source organism: Lasiurus borealis (assembly GCA_004026805.1). Taxonomy (NCBI): domain Eukaryota; kingdom Metazoa; phylum Chordata; class Mammalia; order Chiroptera; family Vespertilionidae; genus Lasiurus; species Lasiurus borealis. Next base: position 39,074 of record PVJN01016931.1, on the reverse strand, counting down.
AGCCCAGCTTCTGGCTGAGCCGAGGGGGAGCGCACTGACCACCAAGGAGCCGCTCCTGCATGGAGCGTCTGACCCCTCATAGTCAGTGCACATCATAGTAACTGGTCGTTGCGCTGTGCTGTTGGTTTGCATATTAGGGTTTTATTATATAGGATAGCACATTACACTTTCAAAATGTTTTATATGTATTTTATCTCACTTGATAACTCTCCCCAAATCTGTGAGGTACGTGGCCCAGATTAGAAACTACAGTTCAGTGGGAATACATTTTCCAGGCAACCACAACCTGTAAGATAACAAGGATTGACACCCACATCTACAACTGTTCCCAACGTGCACTATGCTACTTGCCTGACATAAGGGCTTATTTGAGGACCAAATAACGTAAGTCAAAGGGCTTTGAAAATTAAAGGGTTGATAGATACCTAACTTGTGGCTTCCATTTTCCTGACTGATCTTTTAAAAGTTAGTGTAATTAGCATAAATGAGATATGTTCAAAATCTGCCAACCAATATGCAGGTTCTCTGTAAAATGCATTCTTTTTGTACTTACCTGGAATCTCATGAAGGAGAGTGGGCCAAGTTACTATATAGCCTCTTCAGTATACTTAAAGTAAGGATTCCTTGAGGTGGGGCACCTCAGGGGTGTGCAGTGACACCCCTTCCCCAGAACACTAGACATTTTGCTGTTTCCAGGCTTGAGAATTCCAGCCATTGTTTTGTTTTTAAACTGTGAATGATATATCATTAGCAGTATTTCTTATTTACGTTATATATTGCAGAGACCTGAACCTCCAAAAGCTGTAGAATTTATTTCTCTCTTCAGGAATCTTTTACACTATTGCCTTTGTTCTTTAACCTTCAAAAGCCTTGCTTCCCCCAAATTACTAGCTTTACTAGTATTTGAAGAAACTTGATAATTAAGTGTGGTCAGCACATGTTAAAGTTCTTACAACTATTTCACAGATCTCCATCACATCATTTTATTTTGATACCCAGTTAAACTTTTTTAGCTCTCCAATTTTATTTGACAACAGTCCCATTGTCATCCCCACTACCGCGCAAAACAAACAAAAAAGAGAGCCCTGGTTAAAAATAAAATGACCAACCAGCTCAGCTGTTTTCTTGGTCAGTAATTCTGGCCATTGAATGTCTACTTCCCTTTATTTGCCTAATTCCTATTTTGTCAAGCTACAAGAGAAAAATCTCTACCACTATTATAAATGTGCTACTTTATTTTGTTGTTGTTAAATAGGATAGGTTAGTACTAAAAGTTTTCACTAATCTGCAGTAATTGCTTCAGCACTGAAAATCTATATTAATGTTGGTCTTTGTTTAAGGTGTTTCTGATGGTAATACATTTATCAATCTTTTTTTTTTTTTAAATATTGCCTGATGAGTAAGCATAGACTGGAGCCAAACCTCATAGGTTCAAATTCTGACACTATCACTTGTTAGTAGTATATATGATAGAACAAGTTGCTTAACTTGGTGCTTCAGTTTCTTCATCTATAAAATGAAGAGAAAGTGGTACCTCAGCGAGATAGGCTGCAGCCAGATCATATAGGACCATGTAGGTAGTGGGAAAATGTATATAAGTCAATGGGAAGGTACATGTGGGTGCAGTTAGCACTGCAGCAGAACTCTTGGTGGCCTATGAGCTGGATGTGAATGTCCTGTCTTTAAGATTAAGTTAATAGAAGCCTAATTTCCCAATTAATAAGAAAAACAGCCCTACCCAGTTTGGCTCAGTGGATAGAGCATCGGGCTGGGTACTGAAGGGTACTGAGTTTGGTTCCAGTCAAGGGCACATACTGAGATTGTGAGCTCCATGCCCAGTGGGAGGCGTATAGGAGACAGCCAATCAATGATTCTTTCATCATTGATATTTCTATCTCTCCCTCTCCCTCCCTCTCTAAAATAAATAAAAGTATATTTTAGAAAGAAAAAAATAAGAAAAACAAGATTAGTAAATTTTTCATAGGCATTTAGGTTCTATTATTGCCTGTCATCTGAGCTTTCACAAGAGTAAACTGGTTAAGGTTAGCAGAAAAATATGAAAATCATCAACTGATTAGTTTGAGAGCTTCTGTTTAAAAATACATTTCTACTCACGGTGTGATTTCAGGTTTGTGGATCATAAAAGGAATGGTGCTGAAAGTAGGTTGGGTGGATCAAAGAGAATAGTTTTAAATACATTTAATGCTTGGAAGTTAAGAGAAACCTCCAAGGTCTATAAAGCTATTCTCAAGATTAGGTATACCTATTCAACAAAAGAGAAGAGTATTTGGGAGTGATGAAAAAATTAGAAACTAGAAATTATGGTAATTGTGAAATTCATTGTGTTAAGAAGAAAAATTTGGATAGGAGAGTACATGTTAGTTAAATTTACTATATTTTGTGATTAATAAAATAATTTTTTTCTGACGTGATATTGTGATTTTGGCTATAATAAATTATAGAGTATATAGTTTCACATACGGTTAGGGTTTAAGAAGATACTTCCCTTTTTATGTAGTGGGTACAATATTGGCTGTTTTAGAGAAAGAATAGGTTTCGAATTTGCTGATAGGTTTATTGATGCTTCCCATCATTTGTTTTTCTTGAAGTGGTGGCAATAAAATAGTATTTAACTCTTTGAGATACCTTTATCCTTAGATCTCAGAGTACTTTATAGATGGTCATTAATTTTTATGATTCCTCTGAAACTTATGGCAGGGAATCACTCAAGCCTTACAAAAATGTGGAGCAGCATAAAAATTAAAGCTTGGTTCTTAGACATCACCTGTTTTCTGATACCATTTACGAAGTTTAAAGAGGTGAGAAGACTAACAGCTTCTTCCAGTGGCAAAATGTGGAAAATTGATTCACATTTCTTTATTTTGACCATAACTGAGCACTTACTTGATTCTTTTATTTAATTGCAGAATGCCGGGTCTGAGTTGTAGATTTTATCAACACAAATTTCCTGAAGTGGAAGATGTAGTGATGGTGAACGTGAGGTCCATTGCTGAAATGGGGGCTTACGTCAGCCTGCTGGAATATAACAATATTGAAGGCATGATTCTTCTTAGTGAGTTGTCCAGAAGGCGTATTCGTTCTATAAACAAACTCATCCGAATTGGCAGGAATGAATGTGTGGTTGTCATCAGAGTGGACAAAGAAAAAGGTAAGTGAAAAGAATATCTAAAATACAGGGTGGGGGAAAAGTAGGTTTATGGTTGTTTGTGACTGCGACAGAATTTATACTTGTATTAACTATTGTGTTATTTTCCATACAAACAATTACTCCTACATTTGCCCAACTCTATGACTTTCAGATTTAAAATGACTTATTATAAAATACATTTTTTTGTAAATTGCCTACTGTAGTAAAAAAACAAAATACTTCCTTTTATAAATTCTTTTACATACAAAGTTGTTAGAGAAGGATGTGTTAACCATCTAAGCAAGATCTCTTAAGTTAGTGGTTTAATTAGTACATCTCAAGGCTCATTTTTATGGGTCAAATAACTTGAATTTTATTCCCAGAGGAATTCTCCATTTAACATTTTTGGACCGTGGCACATAAACAAGTTATAAGTTTTATATTGCACACCATTCTAAATAGCCTGGTGAAATCTCTAGCCATCCAGGTTGAATCACCCCAATGTCCAGCGTATCCACGCTGTGTACACTACCTCCCCATTAATTACTTAGTAGCCATCTCAGTTATTAGATTGACTGTCAAGGTATTAAAGTGCTTGTATTGAAATAACCATTATTTTACTTAATAATAGGCCCAAAATATGTATAATTTTCTTTGGATATGCCAAAGAAAAGCCATAAAACGCATCCTTTAAATGAGACACTATATATGTATAAGGGGTTTATATCTGCAATTTCAGGCATCCACTGAGGGTCTTGAAATATATCTCCTGTGGATAACAGGGGACTATTATATTCCTTAAACTTTAATAAGTCTTTATAGCACTGCCCAGAATGACCTAGAATGGTATCTTATCTTGTATTTCCTTTTTATTATCCTATCTAATAAAAAGGTAATATGCAAATTGACCATCACTCCACACAAGATGGCCAGCAGGGGAGGGCAGTTGGGGGTGACCAGGCCTGCAAGGTAGGGTACTGGCAGGAGACCCAGGCCTGCTGGGGTGTGGAGTGGGACCAGTCCTGCAGGGGAAGGCAGTTGGGACAACCAGGCTGGCAAGGGAGGGCAGTTATGAGTGACCAAGCAAGCAGGGGAAGCAGTTAGGGGTGACCAGGCCAGCCAGGGAGGGTGGTTAGGAATGACTAGGCCGGCAGGGGAGGGCAGTTAGGAATAATCGGGCTGGCAGGGGAGTGGTTGGGGGTGATCAGGCTGGCAGGCAGAAGCAGTTAGGAGCTAGCAGTCATGGATTTTGAGAGGGATGTCCAACTACCCATTTATTTGGGGGCGAACAGGTCTTCATGGGAGGGCAGTTGGGGGGGACCTAGGCCTGTAGTCAGACATCCCTCAAAGGGTGCCCGATTGGAGAGGGTGCAGGGTGCAGGCTGGGCTGAGGTACCACACACACACACACACATACCCCTCCATACATGAATTTTGTGCACCAGGCCTCTAGTATAAAATATAACAAGAAGGAATCAAATTTCCACCTGAAATCAGCAGTATATTTTATTTCCATATATATTAGACATGTAAAAATAATTTCCATAGCTGCATTGCTTGTACGGTATTCATTAAAAACAGGAAATAATAAAAATTATGGTGAAATAAATCATGACACTTCTGATGTGGAAAGATGACCAAGGTAAGATAAAAAAAAAAGCAATGCATAGATAGTCCTATAGAGGTGATCCATTAAGGATACTTGAAGATTAGTTCTTATTGGACAAATTCTTAAAAACAACAGTTCTAAAGCCTGAATAAATATTAAAAACAAAAACAACTATCTAAAGACAATGGTAACAAAAGCAGGCTGGAACTGCAGGAAGAGGGTAATTGCACTGGATAAGTTTTGCAGCTTTTTGTGAGAATGCATATCACAAATAGCTTCAAGCAGGACAGCTAAAATTCTAGTGGAAACCTACAGTCTTAATTGCTTGAGAACCAGAAGTGACAGTTCTGGACAACCACAGCAGATGGAAAATAATTATAGAGATCAGAGAAAGAAGAGATACATGGAGAACCCCTAAATTTATATGTAAATTCTGCTTAAATCCTGGCCGACCTCTGAACTACAGGATGGACTGCAGCAATAGGGCAAGCTCTAAACAGATTTCAATTGCTTTCTACCTGGGAGATAGCTTATTGTTTATGTTGGTATTAGCAGGTAAGGATTTTAAAACAGATATTATAACTGCTCAAGGGTATTAGGAAAAAAAGCTTATAATGAAGAAAATACAATCTCTAGAGAAATTATAAACTTGCACACAAAAAAATAAATTTTACAAATCAAAAGTGTAATATTTAAAAAATTAACTGGATGGGCTTATAAGTTAAAGATGAGAGAAGGCTCTTGAAGATAGTTCATTTAAAAAGAACCAGTCTGAAGAACAGAGGCGGGGAAAGGTCAAATATCAAATGCTCTATTTTAAAAGAACAAAAGCACAGGAAATATATTTTTAAAAATCATGGCCAAAAGTTTCCCATATGTGCTAGAAAAACATAAACTTATAAATTGGAGAGGTTGGACAAACCTAATAAGATTGTGTCTAGGTACAAAGGTCTGTTAAAAAAAGATAAATTGAAAATCTTAAAAGTAGCCAAGGAAAATGGCACTTTATTTACAGAGGAGCAGTAATATAAATTACTTTGGCATCCTTATTGGAAATAATGGAGGTCAGGACATCTTTAAAGTAGTAAAAGAAGAAAAAACTGTCAAGCCAGAATTTTGTATCTAAAGAAAATATTTAACAGTGAAGATCAAAATGAGACCTTATCAGGTAAAAAAAAACTAAGTGGATTTATTACCAAATATACTTGCATTATAAGAAGTTGTTCAGACCAAAGAGATGTGATGCCTAAAGTAAAAAAAAATATGTAGATAAATTTTAAAGACCTTTTTTCCCCTCCTAAATTTTTAGAATACATTTAACTGCTCATCTCTATTTATACTGATAGGATTTTAATTTATGGAGGTGACTGTTGACAGGCAAATGCCATTGGAAGAAAATTTTTATTAACTTTCCCAGGAGATGGGGACATACTTGTGCTATACAGAGCCACACGGGAAAGCACCAGATTTGTTCAGGAGACAGAAGGAGCAAGGGGAAAGCCAGAGCTTTTATTAAGCAAGGGGAAAGGCAGGTCAGGTTAAACAGTTTAGAGCTGGCTAGTTTGAATAGTTCTGGCTGTGGGTTGATTTAGGGCACAGGGAGTATTGGGTTGGTGTGTAGGACTTTGATGAGGAAATGGTTAGAGATGTGGACGCGAGATTGGTTAGTTGGCATGTGAAAGGTGGCTCCAATTGAGCCTTTGCTATCTCTTAAGTATTGGCTAGTCCTAGGAAGAGGCTTCTCTTCCCACCCAGTCAGCCAGGCCATAAATGGCAGAGCACCAGTGCAGACCTCTGGCGCTCAGATGAATAGGGGAGCCTCAGGGTCTCCCCAGACTCACTCTTTTGTCCACATTCATGATGACAATGCTGATACGCTACAAGACAAAGTTGCTCACAGCTTGTCATCCTAGATGTCAGCACCCCGGTTAACAGAGGAAACTCAGAGAATCCCCAGCCAGACCCTTTATTCACATGGGTGATTCCAGCATGAACCTGGTACCACAGAATCCAGCTGGTCCTGTGATAGCAAGAAACACCAAATATGTACCTTTTCTATACACATACAGCATAAGCAGTTGAAGGCTCTATTCCTACACCATGTTTCCAGATAAAAATTTTCAGAAGGAATTCTCTACTGGAGTCAACAATGAAGACTTGGTTGAGGAACTGGTGAGTCAAATTGAAGAAGCAGCAGCAGCAAAGAAACTATCACTATCTAAAGCAACCAAACCAGATTCTTCCAGCCAAAACGTGCCCACGTCATCCACATCAACCAGCCCTTACTCTTTTTTTTTTTCCCTGTACGTTCAGATTTCTGTAGTTCCATTCCACCTCAGCCCTTAAGCCCTTCCAATTGGGCATGGGAATCTGTTGTCACTGGAAATCCCACAAGTGATGTCCAAATGCAAACTCCTCAATTGGAGAGGGTAGTGGCCTCAGTTCCTGCTTTATACTCTGATGCCTGTGACATAGCCCAAACCATGGAACTTAAGTTTTCCTGATGAGGATGAAATATCCAGCTCTTCTTTCCACTGTCAGTATCTCTCATCCACAGTCCCCATTTAGAACAGGGTTCTTCTCTCAGCATCTTTGCTGGTTAGTTGTAGGTCTATCTCCAGGGCAAACATCACTTAGTGTGACAAAGCTGAGGCCTTGTAATCTATAGTCTGAGAAAACCCAGAATTTCAGAACCCTCCAGTATGGTGGACTTGAGATTTCTCTGATCAAACTAATGTGAGATTCCACTGGGTGGAATACAGAAAAATAGATAAATAGAAAACCTTTTGACTAGCTTTAATTTGATAATTAAAAACTGTTAGATCTTTCCAATGAGATAATAGAGAATATGCAATTACATGATATTCTAAATGCATTTCTGAAAACAAAAAAATGTATCAGGATTTTAGTGGGGAGTAAGTGTAAGTATATCAACCAAACAGCTGGTTGTGGTATGCTGGCATCTGGACAGAGATAATTATTTTCAATTTTTTTCATGCAGGTTACATTGATTTGTCGAAAAGAAGAGTTTCTCCAGAAGAAGCAATCAAATGTGAAGATAAATTCACCAAATCTAAAACTGTAAGTTGATTTTTTTAGTCAAATTAATCCACTATTTAATGTGCTTAATAATCAGCAAGTCATGTTCCTGGCAAAAATAAAAAAACAAAACCTATATTTCCTGTAACTTTTTTCATTTCCAGTTGTGTATCACATAGAAAAATGATTTAATTTCAAAAGAATATGACTGCAGTGTTTTTATCTTACGGTGTTACTATCTCAAAGTATGATCTAATATTCTCAAAACAGTACTGAATGTTTTTAAGTGACTTTAGGAATAAATTAATTATGGGTGATTTCTTTTTATTTGGCTTGTCATAACATGTAGTTGACTTTGGTCCCTATTCTGGAATAAGGGTCACGGAGATAACTGTTCTATGTTAAGAATGAGCAAGGGTTTATAAAATGTGAATCTAAGAAAGCAAGGCAGAAGCCTATTAGTAGTTTTTGGGGGTTTTCCTGAGTTAAGGTTATTAGTTTTTTCTTTTTTTGCTATAATTTCCTACTTTCCCACAGTAAACATAAATTAAGCAAAAATAACCATTTCTGCATTCATCTTCTGTCTGAGTTGTTCTGTTCTCTGGTCCTATTTAGATTGTCCTTCATACTCTAGATCCTCAGTTCTTGATGACACTGTTCCCATTGTTTCTCTTTTGTTTGACCTTCTCTTTTTATTTTCATATAATTTTAATTGATTTTTAGAGAGGAAGGGAGAGGGAGTCAGAAACTTCATTGATGAGAGAGAATTGTTGATCAGCTGCCTCCTGCACACCCCCTACTGGGGATCCAGCTTGCAACCTGGGCATATCCCCTGATTGGGAATTGAACTGCGACACCCTGGTTCATAGGTTGATGCTCTACTGCTGAGCCACACCAGCTAAGCATGTTTGCCCTTTTCTTATGTCTTTTGTTCTCCTCTGCTTTGTGTCTTTCTGCCCTAAAGATAAAGAGCCAAGAAAACCATGTTAAATGAGAAGATTTTTGAAATCTTGTTTAAATAATAAAACAAAATAAAAATCTAAAAGCCATCAGACCATTACCCAATCTTTCCCTTTGCTTTACTGCTGTGTTCATTATTATTGCAATCTGGTTTACACATTCAAAAGCGCTACCACTAAAATCCCTTTTAAATGAACTCTAGGACCTTGCCACTCATATTAGTCTGTGAACCAGCAGCATTGGCATCACCTGATTGCTTATTAGAAATGCAGGATCTCAAGGCCCAATAAGTTTGAGAATTCACATTTGAGAAGCAGTGCTCTAGAAAACTTCCATTTTGTTTTGTCACCTGGTGTAAAATGACTGTTAGTAGGTCTTCTCAGGATAATAAGATAGACGAAATAGCCAATGTTAGTACCTTTTCTATACTCTTTCCTTTAAGCCCTTTTATTTTAGAAAAAGATTTAGATTAGAAAAAGTTTGGTAGCAGTGGGTAAGATTGAAGGATAACTATTAAATAATGACAGAGCAAAAGAAATATTGAAATCTCAGTCCTGTTTCCATGAATCTCATAAGAGGTAGTAATAATAGCTTATTTATAATAACAATAGCTTTGTTTAACATTTATACATTTGTATAAAACATTTGTGTTATGTTTTTCATTTATAATATTGCATTTGTATTTGTTTGATCTATGTAAGAGCTCTGCAGTAAAAAGAAGAGATACTGTCTCCCTTTTCCAGAGGAAGAAACAAACTCAGAAGTTAGAGTCAAGATGTAATCTGAGTGTTAGGGTGATAAATTCTACTATTCTACTTGTTATACCCAGTTGAGTTCATTATTATGGGAAAGCGAATATTTCTCTATGGAAAAGAATTTGCTGTATGGCGATCCTTTGTTGCTAAGCAGTTATTATAGTCACATTAACCAAAGGTTTGTTTTTATGTGCTAATAAAGTGTAAAAATACCTATTTTTTTTTTAATAGATCTCTTACTCCTTGAATTGTTGAGCCCTTCATTTTGTTTCTAGGTTTACAGCATTCTTCGTCATGTTGCTGAGGTGTTAGAGTACACCAAAGATGAACAGCTGGAAAGCCTGTTCCAGAGGACTGCTTGGGTCTTTGATGACAAGTACAAGAGACCCGGCTATGGTGCCTATGATGCATTTAAGCATGCAGTCTCGTAAGAACATCTTTTTTACTCTTTCTTCTACCTTGATATCACAGCTGCTGGGTCTAGCATGCAAGATGAGAGCTTGACATGTAATAGTAGAAACTTACATTAAAAATATTTCAGTATAATGCCCATCGTATGAGCCAATCCTTTATAGCCAAGCTTATATAATTTCTTTTTTTATTGATTTGAGAGAGAGAGAGAAACATCCATTTGTTGTTCCACTTACTTAAGCATTCATCAAACCTACAACCTTGGCATATTGGGATGATACGCTAACCAACTGAGCTACCCGGCCAGTACTTATAATTTCTTATATTAGTTATACAGTTTCATAAACCATATTCTTTCATTCGTGCTACTCCCTTACCCATTACCTCCTCTTGGTTTTTTATTGTCCTAGGTAACTTTAGGGCCAATGTACATGTCTCATCTAAAACTATAACCTCATGTTTTCTTTTCCTTCCAACTCCTTAGACCTTCAGCCCATGCCACTTTAGCCAGTCTTCCATATGGCTTCGCTCTGTACCTACTCTCACCAGGATTTGCTCTGCCTCTAGAACCTTTAATTCACATGTTCTGTATTTTTCCACAGCCTTTGTCCTTCTAGCTCCCACATAGTTAGTCCTACTGTGTGTCTTCTTAATTCTTATGTTAAGCTCTGATTCCAAACTTCTTTTTTCTCTCTCTCTTTTCACTCCTTGGCTTCTCTTTCTTATTCAGGATAGCTAAACCATGGTCCATCATTTCAAGAACTTTCTTGCCAATACCATGAGCTTTTGCCCTGTTTTTCCTTCTTGTTACATCTAGTCTTGAATCAATGTTCCTGCCTTCTCTACACTTGTAGACTGCGAGGTGCTGGTAGGAAAAACCTGCAACAGTCTTGCAGGTTGGTGCCCCTGCATATTCATGGTATCAACCTCAGCTGGGCCTACACTGCTGCCCACATTCTCTGTGCTCCTGGGAAGGTCTTCCTCTCATTTTTCGAGTTGGTATTTTAGAGCTTCCTCAGTTACCCACTCCGTCCTTCTTCCCTCACTCTCACCTGGTGCACTCACTACCTATTTTATAAAGAAAATAGAAGCCATTGCATAAGTTCTCCTCTATTTCCTTACAACTATCTCAGCAAACTTATCTTCATCCCACCTGTCATCACTCCTTCTGAGCTTTTGTCACACTGGAATTCCTGTCCTTCCTGCTCTCAAACTAATCTTACCACCTGTGCCCACCTACTGCTCAGGGACCCTTTTTCCATCTGTTATTCCATCTCTTGGGTCCTTAGTCTTTCCCTTAATTGTTTTGCTCCAGCATCATAACAATATATTCCAATTTCTCCCATTTACACACAAAAAAAAATAAAAACAAACTCTGTCTACTTTCTCCTGAACAAGCACTGTGGCCTCTCCTTTTAACATCCAGACTCCCAATTGTGTCAAAATCTGCACCTTGCCAAAACCGGTTTGGCTCAGTGAATGGAGCATCAGCCTGCGGACTGAGGGGTCCCAGGTTCGATTCTGGTCAAGGGCATGCTTTGGTTGTGGGCACATCCCCAGTGGGAGGTGTGCAGGAGGCAGCTGATGGATGTTTCTGACTTTCTATCCCTCTTCCTTCCTCTGTAAAAAGTCAATAAAATATAGTTTTATTTTTAAATTTTTTCCCATGTTTTTGTTCTTTTCCAGTTAGATTGTAAGCTTTTTGAAGCAGGGAATGCTAATTACATGGAAGTGCTTAAGTATAGTGGGATGCTGGGGAGACATTTTAAATTGCTTGTTCCAATGGTCAGCAAACTAACTTGTGAGCCGCAGTTTGCCACTTTGTTGACTAATGAGTTTGCCGACCACTGACCTAGACTCTCGATTCCAATAATTACAGGCTGCTGTTCCTTGTGATTAAGCCCCTATGCCAGTGGTCGGCAAACTCATTAGTCAACAGAGTGGTAAACAACGGCTCATAAGCCACGAGCCACAGTTTGCCGACCACTGCTTTAGTCTGGTCTCTACAATTTTTCCTTCAATAAAAATCATTTGGATGTTTTCCATTTGTCATATACTGCTAAATGTTGCATTCTTCATTTAATACCACAATCCAGTGGGATGCACTGTTTTTGTCCTCATTTTACACATTTGTAAACGGAGATATGGAAAGGCCAAAGAAACATAGTTATCAAACGGCAAAGCTAAGATTTGAACTCTAGCCTATGCTCTTATACATTATTCTGCGGTATTGTTTGATATTGCAAGTATCAGTAAAGTAACCTTGACCTTTTGTTGGTTTTTGTTTTGTTTTTTTAACCAGAGACCCATCTATTTTGGATAGTTTAGATTTGAATGAAGATGAACGGGAAGTACTCATTAACAATATTAATAGGCGTTTGACCCCACAGGCTGTCAAAATTCGAGCAGGTAAATGATTTTTTAAAGGATGTTAAGAGATTTTGCATGTATCAAAAAAGTTGTCAATCAGCCTTCTGAAGAATATGCTACTATATCAGTATCTATACATTTTTCTAAATGTGTTTTTCATATGAAAATTTTAAGACCTTAAGTATTTACTGAGTCATCATAAAAGGTATATATTGACACAATTTAACCTTAAGTTAGCCCCCCCCCCCTCTTTTTTAAGAGGGTGGTTATTTTATTTTAGTGTGTACTTTAAAATAATTTAACAGTACAAATATCCTCCCACATCTCTAGATTAACCGGTTAATAGTTTGGAATATATTCTTTCAGACATTTTTCCTGTACTCATATGCTGTATAGGAATATATGTTGTTTACATTCAGATAGGATTTTTTGTTGTTGTTACAAAGATGAGATCATACCATGCAAAGTTTTCTCCAACTAATTTTTCCCACTTGATGTATCATGGTTGCCTTTACATGGAGAGCATAGGAATCTTTTTCATTATTTTCCATGGCTAGGTAATAGTCTATAGAGTGGTTAACTTAACCAGTCCCTTCTTAAAGAACATTTAGGTTGTGCCAATTTTTTTATTGGACAAAATACTGTAAATTTAACATTCTTATACATATAAACTTACCCACTTGTATAAGCATTCTATAAGACAGATTCCTAAAAGTAGAATTATTGAGTCAAAGTGTATACAATTTCCAAACTGTTCTCAACAATTTGCAATTATTGTTTCATTCAGTATTAAAACACTTCTCTTTTACAGATAAGAAACTGAGATACAGAGAACTTGGAATTGTGATTTTTAACCCAGACATAGCTAGAATTCAGGGTGTTTGTTAAATGTGCCTGTTTTATAGGGCTTGATGGGAATGATAGGATATAATTTCAGATAGTTTTAATTATGAAAATTAGTAGCTGGGATTGGTTTCTAATTGAAAGGATGATGAAAATTTTCACAGGTGTTGGAATACTTAATGTATCTGATTTCTTTTATGCCTCTAAATATTCTTTGCATTTTTTTATATAAGCTTTTGAATTTTGTAATTTTAGATATCGAAGTGGCTTGTTATGGTTATGAAGGCATCGATGCCGTAAAAGAAGCCCTGCGAGCAGGTTTGAATTGTTCTACGGAAACTATGCCCATCAAGGTGAGCCGTCAGTTTTCTCCCTCTCTGCTGAAATATCCACCTAAGCCAACTCAGATTTTTTTATGATTCATGTTTCATAACAAGCATAATGAAAAGTGATTCTTGGTGATATTTCAGGGGATATTTACAATTGTGTATAGGCTTTTTGTTGTAGCTACTGTTACTGTCACAGTGGATAGAGATTCCTATTGGTATTTAGTGCAGAGGGCTTCTTTACAATAAAATGTTATGCCCTGGCTGAAGTGGCTCAGTTGGTTGAGCATCGTCCCATGCACCAAGAGGTCATTGGTTCAGTTCCCTGTCAGGCCACATGCCCAGGTTTGAAGGCTCGATCCCCAATAGTGGGTGTGCAGGAGGCAGCAGCCAATTGATGATTCTCCCTCTTTTTTTCTTTCTCAAATCAATAAAAACTTTTCTTAAAGTTGTACCCATAATGCTAAAAAGGGCAACATTTTCATTTGCACACAATTTTTTGGAAATTTGCTATGACTCTTTTTTTAGCAATAAAATTAACTGAATGGTTGTTATTTAGAATCTCTTAGAAGAATTTTTTCTGTTTAGTTTGGAACCAAATTGGAATTTTTGTTTGTTTTAGAAACAAATTGTCCATTATGCTGGCAATTGCTCTAGTTAGTTTAACCTCCAAAGACACCCAGAAATGGTCATTTCTTATATTCAGTATTGTAGATTTAATTAAATCACTGTATCAATTAGCTTTTGCTACCTTAACTGGCTACCCCAAATTGCTAACTATAAAATTGGTGATTAAGTTTTGAGAATTAAGATTTGTTAAGGCAGCAGATTAGTACAATAGTTCTCAAACATCCTGATAGTTGTGTGTTCTATAGGTATACTCAGAGATGAATTTTTTTATCTTCTTCCTTAGATTAATCTCATAGCTCCTCCACGGTATGTAATGACTACAACCACCCTGGAGAGGACCGAAGGCCTCTCTGTTCTCAATCAGGCTATGGCTGTTATAAAAGAAAAGATTGAGGAAAAGAGGGGTGTCTTCAATGTTCAAATGGAGGTAAGATTAAGAGTGGTTTTGCCTTGTTCTTAAAGGTTTTAATAAATTTAAAAACATCTAAATGATGTTTGCAGTCTAAAATCTTTTTAAAAATGAATACATTTAGGACTACAACTCTGCTAAGCATAAACTAATTATCGACTCAGGATTCCTAAAAGGGCTTTTTATAAGTAAACTAGAGGCCTAGTACATGAAATTTGTGCACAGGGGCGGGGGGAGGGGGTCCTCAGCCAGTTCTGGGACCCCTTGGGGATGTCCCTCTTACAAATTGAAAGGATTGGCTCCTAACCACTCACTTCGCTGATCACTTCTAACCACTCTGCCTGCCTGTCTGATGTCCCTAACTGCTCCCCTGCCAGCTTGATTGACCCTTAACTGCACTCCCCTGCAGGCCTGGATCCCCCTCAACTTCCTTCCCCTGCAGGTCTGATCCCTCCCAACTGCCCTCCCTTGCAGGCCCAGTGGTCCCTCCCAGTTGTCTTCCCTGCTGGTCATCTTGTGTCTTGGAGTGATGATCAATTTGCATATTACCCCTATTAGATAGGATAAGAACTATTATGGGATGTTTATTGAGAACTATGGTGACTGATGGTGTTAGATATCCTGTCATCATCCACCCAGCAAAGGGAAAAAAGTAGATGATGAAAATTAGTGGTTCATTATTGTCAGAATTTAATATAAAATACTTAATTTGATCTCAGAATTAGAAATAAGTGTAATTGCCTTTATTTCCCTCATCTCAACAAGAGTAAAACCTAATTTTCATATGTATATATAAAAATATTTAACACATTATAGATATACACACGATAATTTTCTACAAAAAAATAATAAATTTATTTTGAACCGAGAAGGTGCATCTTTATAGGACGTCTTTTGGGTTTGAAAGATATAGCCACTGAGATTATTTTCATATATTTTCAGTTTTAGCTTGTAAAAATAATAGAAAATACTTTGTTTTAAATACACACATATTTCTCTTTTCTGTACTGTTTTATGCTCATGAATTTCTTCCATTATTGAGCTAATGAAATTTAGTAGTCATATGTCAGCACTCAGAAATGAGTAGATAACGGCATCAGAGTTGTTAAGTGTCTTTAAGAGTTAAAATACTAGACGGTAATAGCATTGAAATTCAATTTTGACTACTTCATTTTGAAATTATGCCTCTGTTTCCACAGCCCAAAGTGGTCACAGACACAGATGAAACCGAACTTGCAAGGCAGCTGGAGAGGCTTGAGAGAGAAAATGCAGAAGTGGATGGAGATGATGATGCAGAAGAAATGGAAGCCAAAGCTGAAGATTAACTTTTGGGAAACAGAGTCCAGTTTGAGGATCACAAAACAGCCCTTCCTGGCTATAAAACCTAGACTTAAAAGTTTTCCAGTATTGAAAACTTCACAGTTGAATATTTTTTATTTCCAAGTATTTAAATGTTCTAACCTACCAAAACGTGAAATGTCCTAAAATGTTGGCTATTTTCACACAGTAGCTCCAACACATTGAGCATTTTTTAAAGGAGTGGCCCAGTTTCACTAGAGACAAATCTCTAAAGCTAAGAACAGTCAAAATTGGGCTTTCCGTTTCTGATGTCCCTAGATTGGCACCTGTTTGTAGTTCAGTGCCTCTGTGTAATTTATCAGGGGTACCCAAAGCAAATGGTCCCAACCTTTCTATATAAATGTATCAAGCAAACATTAAATAAATTTCTGGGATATTTAACTATAGGCTGCTTCCTTCTTGTTACCAGTTAAAAGCATTATGATTACTAAGATCCTAATTCTATTCATTTAAGTCTAGATGTAGAAATATAAGAGCAGGTGTTCAAAGGATCTATACAACATCCTTTCAAAAGGAAGGCTTAGAGAATAATTTCAACTACAGTGAAGTTAATTCTTAAAGGGGAAAGCCTTAAAATGGAATTGAAGGATTACATTGGTTGTGTGCCTTTTCCATCTTGGAGACTGATGAAATACATATGGGAGAATTTCACATTGGTCCTGGTTGGTACACTAAGCTGCTTGCCTTGAGTTTGTAATTCAAAGTGGTAAGGTTGGTTTGGTTTGGTTTGTTTTTTTAAGATGCTGCTTCTTTAATTTGAGTCTTATCGCCCAACTTGAGACTTTCCCTCCTATTAAAATATTCACTAAGTGCCATCTATAATAGAATAGATGTTTTCTTTATAATAGAATAGGCATCTGTTTGGACACAATTACCATGATTTTCTACATTTCCATCGTTTTTATCTTTAAACACTAATTATTTTAAAAGTATATAAATTTAAAGGTAAATAAATTTATTCATAGAAAACACATGGTTTGAAGTTATAGCTATAATGACCAGAGTGTAGAAAGTCTTGAGTTACTTTGGTCTTTGTAGATTTAATCTTGGTATACTTGAAGTACTAGATATATTAACTTTATTAAATTATTCTGACGAGTAGCCATTTAAATACTTAGAAAATGAAACCAAATCCACCTTCATCAATCCAGGACTAGATTCATTATTTTAAAAAAGGGACTGGAAAATAGTGTTGATGAGACAGTTTGTGCCATATGTGAAGGTTGTCCCAATCCAGAAGCCTGATTTCATATAGCCATCTCTACAAGGGAGCCATGGTTGCTAGCTAGCATACCATACTGGGGATATTTAGAGGAAAATCAGGATATATTCAAAATTAGCACATAATTTTCACCTTGGTCTTTTTGAGGAATCTGTAAAGCTCACAGCAGATGTCATCAAAATATAACAGATGCTCCTTAAATGTTTGCTATCGACGGAATTGAATTTTTGTTTACCGAATATTTTTATACTTCAAAAGCTATAACAAGAAGTACTGGTAACTTTCATGGTGAATTCATGCAGGCCTTTTGTTCAGTTCCACAACAGTTGCAAATTCATGACCCTTACCAGAGAAAAGATTAATACCTCAGTGATAGAACTAACTAAACTTAAAGCATACATATACCTTGCTGACCTAAAAATATCACTTTTAAAGGACAAGATGGCATACCCAGCTCCAGATAACTGAAGGAACATATTGACAAAGTCAAGTGACCAGTTTATCCAAATCTTTGTTCTCCCTCCAAAAAACCTTCATTAAAATAGGACAATTTCATCTACTTCCCATTCTGCCTTGGACTGACATCAAGTGATTATCAACTCAAAATTGAACCTTAGCAATAGCTTGGTTCTTAATGCATAATTAATTTAGAATGGCTGACCAAAAAAAGGAACATTCAAAACAAGACAAGCCAATACTTCGGATAATTCTAAGTGGGAACCTACAGAGACATGCTAAGCACTACATTATGCTTAGCAATACAATCATTACTCAGCTGCCAGACTTTAAAGCATTTTCGATTTAACTACTTTTACATCAAAAACAGTTGAATTCAAATGGTTCAGCATTTTTAAAATTAAAATGCTAGTACTTTAAGAGTTGTTCCCTGATTTGCCTCAAGGTGATGGTCATCTACTTTAAATGCGTGAGGACTCTGTCCTACACAGTATGGTACAGTTGTGCCAGTTTAGAGAAGAAGCCATCAAACCAAATACAGTCAAATTCAGATAAACACCTGTTGATATCCCAAAAGCACTAAACTAAATTCCAGAGATATTCGACCTGGTAAAATAGAAAATGGTGCTCTAAAAGGCAATCGCTTTACAATGTAAGGAATGAAGTAAAACCTCATTCACTTGGAATTTTGATCACTCAGGTCAAGTATTCTAGTTGAAATTGGGAGAACAGTTCAAACTAAGGACAAATTTTTACTTTGGAAGTTTCTAGTCCCCTTAAATGTCAGTTACATATCTTACCTATTCATTAAAGGGAGTCTATAAGTACTTGTATTAAGTAAGAATGCTGGCAGTATCTTGTGCCAGTTTACTGTATGAACTTGAAACCAATAAAAATGTTTTTTAAAATAATTGTATGATACAGACTTTTCACTACTGCAGGTTAACCTTCCAACTGGTGAAGTTTCTTGGTACCTATTTGTCTCAATGTTCACTTAGAAATCCAAAATCTCATGCCTTGATTTAACTCTTTTCCTATTCATAGTTTTCTCTGTCCTTTAGAGAGCTCGACTCTTGTTTCTTTCTAAATGGTATTTCCCACAGTAAGGCTATAATTTTACCCTTTTTTTTTTAGAAGGTGTGACTAATCTCATCAACTGATTCCAGGATTTTTCTGTGATGTGTAATACTAAATGCAAGCTTATTTTTCAAAGGAAAACGATATTCCTTGAATGTTCAAGCTGAATTTTGCCACCATCCCACCTTGAGATAAATCATGTCTTAGTCACAAAGATTGCTTGAGGTGTCTGCATAATCACCTCACTCATTTCATATAATCTCAAGCATGAAAAACTTTTGAAAATTGAAACTTTGTAAGGGAATTCTAATAGCCAGAAACAAATGTCAATTTTTATTAGGCCTAATAAAGGAGTTAATAGCTGTTGACAGCATTTCAGAGACAGTGCCATGAGACTAGCGTTTTATTAGTAGTATAATGTGGCCAGTTAGTGTTAAAAGACAACTACTTCGGTGGCGAGAAATGGCCGACTGTGATGACCGGTGCAAGTCGTTATGCTGATGCCTAATGACTGTTGTAGCATTTCCAGGTTGTCAACATGAAGGTGGGAAGGAAATAGCACCGTTGCCCATTGTAATGTAGGAAACTCATCAGTAGACTCACTCCAAAACAGTACAAAATAAAGTTACATTAACACCCATTTTCTGGGAGACCTTGTCAGTGTCACCGGGTTGGTGGGAGGAATCCTGGTCCTGATCTTTCAGGTTCCCGTCACGTTAGCTTTTTGATAGCTTCGATCCACTCGGCTCGCTCAGCCTTGCTGCTGGCCTGGATGTAATAGTGTATGTCGTCCCTAGTAATCACTTTGAAGAGATTTCCCTGGACATTCCCTTTAACGCCTAGGCAGAAAAAAAAAAAAAAAAACGGTGAGGAAATACCCAGTTGGCTTTCAGCTGGAAGCAGCTGAAAATCAACTGAGATACAGACAAAAACACAAACAATGAAGTATTTGTTAAATACAAATATACATGGTTAGGGAATCTCACAAGGTGCATGGTGCTTTCTTCTTTTACTCCCTCCCACCCTCCCTCTGCCTGTGCCTCAAAGCCTGCCAGTGGTATGTCTAGACAATTGTTTTAAATATTTTTACTGATTTCAGAGAGGGAGAGATAGAAACATCGATGAGAGAATCATTGATTGGCTGCCTCCTGCATGCTCCCCACTGGGGACTGAGCCTGAAACAGGCACAGGTTGATGCTCAACCACTGAGCTACTCTGGCCAAGCTGTCTGGACATTCTCAGAAGCCTTCATGATTTGCCACCTATGCTAATTCTAGATCTATGATGTCGTTCACATAAAAAAAATCTAGTATTCTATATAATAAAGAAGTAATATGCAAATTGATCCTCACACCCTCTTGTCACAAGATGGCTGCCCCCACATCGTCACAAGATGGTTGGCAGGGGAGGGCAGTTGGGGGTGATCAGGCTGGCAGGGAAGCGATAGGGGCAATCAGGCAGCCAGGCAGGCAAGTGGTTAGGAGCCAGCAGTCCTGGATTGTGAGGGGGATGCAGGATCGGGCCTAAACTGGCAGTCGGACATCCCCCGAGGGATCCCAGATTGGAGAGGGTGCAGGCTGGGCTAGGGGACAACTTCCTCCCCCTCTACCCTCACCCCCCGCCCCAGTGCACAAATTCCATGCACCATACCTCTAGTGTTTATATAAAGAGAAGGTACAGATTTAGGATTTGACTTTAAACTGTTTAACTTCTTTGAACCTCAATTTCCACATCCATAAAATGGGAATAATACTATCTTCCTACCCTAGCTAGTTAGTGTGACAATAGATATTCAAGTATGTTCCTAACCCTTAAACACTGTGTAAGCTAATATTATTCTTAGGTGGAAGCTTATGGACCAGTAAACAAAGAAATTGAGGGGAAAATATTACAGACAAGAAAAAAGATTCTATAGCTGTATTGTTAAAACACTAAGAAAACATGCCCTTTTCTCTAATTCTGAAACTGGCTTTAAAACTCACACCAGTCACGGTCTCGTTGAGAAAGCCCTTCTCAGCTCCCACAGCTCAGTCCTTCGACAACAGCATTAATGAGAGTACAGGAGGGAGGCCCTGAGCTCTCAGGCCGGGGCCAAAGCTGGACCTTACCAGCGGGAACGCCATTGTCCTCCAGAGCAGACACGAGTGACCCACGAAGGGAAAATCCACCCACTGGCCGGTTCTCCTCCTGCCGAAGGAAGAAGACCTATTAGGAATAGTGTGAACAGACAAAAAGGAAGAGCCGCACTCTGCCTGTAGCCACCCTCAGGTGTGCCAGCCAAAGAGGTTGCGAGAGCCAGGTGTAACGAAGCTGAGGCAGAACCTGGCCTTCTTGCAGCCAACCTACAAGCACCAGTGAGGAAGTCTGGACTCTGTTCACACCAGCTGCCACAGGGCCAAGCCCGCCCTGACCCTCGGCTCCCGCTGTGATCTGTCAGGCCCGCAGGCCCCCACACCCCCTGCACGCTCCTTCACATCCTGGCAGGCTCAGTGAGGGAAGAACTGCCCAGGCTTCACTCTTTCAAAAAAATGAATGAAATTCCTACATCTTCCAAAGTCAAGGTTGAATAGGCCATCTGAAAAGCCATTTTCCTTCTCTTTTGACTGAAATTAGATGCACTCGGCCTGCAATAATACTATTATCTGAAACTCAGAATAGCAATTCTTCGACCAATTAGAAAAAAAATAAAATTAGTAAATTATGGCTTAAATATTAAATAGTAAAAAAATTTGCAAAACATTGGTGGGGACGAGAGGTTGAGGGGACAGAATCGCTGGCATCTGTGGAGAGACAGGGGAGAAGAGCTGGGAAGCACCAGGTTGGCGTCTGCCAGCCCCTCCTCCTCCACAGCCACGGGGCAAGCTTTGGAGAGACTGAAAGATGCTTTTCCTCACAAAACAATGAAGGTCCCCCGAGCAGGCAAGGACGTGATGGAATCAAAGGGCCATCCATCCTCCCCTTTAAGAGTAGCTGGATGTGGAAGGCACAGTGCAGAACTCATGGGAGGGATGCTGAGTTAAGGAAGGCTGTGGAGCCAGCTGCCTGCGATGCTGGGCAGAGAAGCATCCAGAAGCCTCACGGGGGACCAGTGAGCACGCGGTACTCACTTTGGAAGGGTCGTAGTAATGCAGGAAAGCCGGCTCCTTCCTCAGGACAAAGCGCCGCACCTTCCAGTTTTTCCTCTTGTGGCCCTGCGGTAAAGGAAGGGTCAGGCTCCCGGGGGACAGCCCCCCCGCTCCCTCCCACCTCCTTGTATCGAGTGCCAGGCCTCCAAGCCACCTGGCTCCAGGGGACCACTTTGTAAGAAGAGCCTGCCGGAGCCCCAAGGATGGCAGTGATGTGTCAGGGACTTCCCTGCTCAGTGGCACTTAGCAAAAACACTGTCGCCTTTAGTTGAGCTCACAGAGCCCAAGAGGGTCTGCGCTGAAGGCAGGGGGGACATCCCCTGGACACCACACAGGACACAAGGAGGACAGGGAGGTAGCAGGTGCCCACTGGACGGAGAGCTCACAGGCGAAGCTGAACCCAAGGGCATCAAGTCAAGTGTCACTATTTCCCCAAACAAACCTACAGCCGCACCTACATGTGCACACATTTATAACAAAAAGCACCTTACCATTCTGCATCAGAAAAGTAAGAAATGATCGACTAGGTGCTAACATCTAAATGGGTAAGATACGGATGAGTGTAGGGCTCCCTCTGGCCTCACCCCCTCGGTCACAAAGCTTCCTTCACCCTCTGGTCTGGAACGCCAAGTGCCCCCACCCACGCCCTCTACATGGTCTCCCGGGCAGTTTCATAATGTAAACAATCTGAGAGCAGATGGGGATCCTCGTGTGCGAGAAACAGCTGACAGCAACAGGTGCTCTGAGTAACACGGGAATGGTGCTGAGCAGCACACGTGTCCGTGGTGCCGACAGGCACATGCACATGTGTGTGAGGTGCACACCAGCACAGGGGACGTGCAGAGGTCCACAGACACTTCCGGCACCGTCACGCAGTCATTTTGTTCCCAAACAGCCTTTTTGCCAGGCACATGTAGAAATGCCGCGGGTGTGACTGACATGGATGTCTCCTGCGTGACAGGCCTGCTCTCCCAAACATGGCTAGGGGTGGTGGCCCTGGTCAGTTTTCAAACACTGTGATGACCCTGTAACATTTCATCTCCAACCTACTGAGGTGGGCTGTTTGGAAAGTGTATTAAAGGGGCGTGCAGAGTCCCACAAAAGAAGGCAGAGACCCCAGAGAGCTTCAGAGACAGAAGGCAGCAACCACCAACCCAGGAGCCAATGCCCTCCCAGACACATATGAACGTAGGCATTTTTCATGTTGTCATCATTACTTGTGTAACTTTTCCCTGAACACCCGTGTCTGGGACTCACGGGGGATTGTGGGGGGTTACAGGGGATGAGGGAGGGTTGAGGGTGGGCACATCATCCCCTTGACCTGCTCCCCTGGCAGCTGCTGGACCCCTGCGTTAGCTCATCCTGCTGATAATTAGCGCCTCCGGCAGGCTCAGCCCTCCCACCCTCTGGGAAATCCCTGCCTCCCCTGAGGTTGAGAGCTGTCCATCCTGCTCCAAGGCAGCCATACCTGCTTGGCCAGATAGCCTTGCTTTATCACCGTGCCACTCAGCTCCATGGTGCTCAGATTGATGTCTTCCTTGAGACTGACCTTCTTCTTGTAGCTCTCAGCCTCGTGGGAAGAAAACAAGGGTTCTGTCACAAAAAGTCCCCATTTCAGGCTGTGGGGGCCACCATAGGAAAAAGGAAAATCCTTCACAGAGAAACCCATTCCACCTGGGGTAAAGCTGGCCCCCAAACCCAAGGCCTCCCCCGTGATTGTGAACCCCTGGTCCCCACTCTGTGGCCACCTCCTCCCCTCGGCCCCCGTGGCAAGAGGCACACGCTCCAGAACTTACAAAGGTGTACAGGGCGGTGGAGTCATCCAGGAACTGCTCGGCCAGGTCCCCAGAGCGAACGGCCCCCGTGCTCCGGGAGCCGACCGGCTTCAGGAAGTTCTCCTCCAGGAGCATGGAGGCCAGGGTCACGGCCTCCAGCCGGTTGGCAGCAAAGCCGTTGGAGATGAGCCAGTCCACCAGGGCGGAGCCTGCGGCAGAGCAAGGGCACACAGTCAGACCTCAGCCTCCGACCAGCCTCCATGGCTGGGGGGCCCGGCTGTGTCCTCACTGACTCTGACCTCCTGAGCAGCCTTGGGGCTCTGCAAAAGAGCAGACCAACGGCCACATGTGCTACGTGGAGCCAGAGCCACACCCACTCGTGGCCATCTCAGGCCAGCAGGCAGCTCTGGCCTCAACACAAGCTGGCCAAGCACCGCTACGTCCCAGTCCACCGCGCCCCAGGTTCCCGCTTCCCTCCGAGAGGGAAGGCTCACCAATGAAGGTCTTTTTGTAGGTGCTTCCCTGCTCCAGGTTGGGGCTTGACCGGATTCCGCTCCCGCTGTCGTGCATCTTGTCCACGATGCGACTACACGGGAGGAAGGCAAGGTCAGGGCCGCTCGTCACAACGACAGATGTGAGAAAGGGTCTCGGGGTATTAAGCAGGCAGCAAACGGCGCGATACGCCCCACAAGGAAAGAGGGGGCAGAATGTGAGAGGTAGGTAGGGTTTTGGATCTTTTTTTTTTTTCCATGCTCATCTAAATGTTCTAATACTTCTATCCTGGACAGTTATTGCTTTTGCAGTAAAACTAAAGAGCTGTGACTTTTGCGGCTTGGAGGTTAGGAGTTTTTCCTGCGAATGGGCTGCTGTCAGTTTCCACGATGGGAATTCTTTTCATACACCCCGACTTGACACTTGCACCTCCACTGCCGGCCTGCTTTCCTTCTGCTCTGTGGGATGATTCCCACCACCAACGGGAGGTCTTTTCTCCTTTGCTAATTACGTACTTGGGCTGGAAAGCCCCTAAGAAGGGACCTTGTCTATCCCCATCTGCGTCTCTTGAGGATCTAGTGCTATGAACTGCGCGCAGTAGGCGCTCAAGAACTATGTCTTGAACGGATGAACGGATGAGGAACAAACACTGCAGGGTTAAGAATGCAACTGCTTCCAGAACGCGTCGTTCTTGCCACCAGGGGGCGAACATGCCCATGATCGGTGAGTGGCGGTTCCTGGAGCTGAGCCGGAGCCCTGAGCACCTGCTGAAACTGGAGGGAAAGCTCTCGCCATGCTGAGGTGGGAGGAAGCAGCCGAGGCCCCCAAGCGTTATGTAGGAGCAGGGCCATTCCCAGGCAGAGAGAAGAGCACAAACAGGGCAGTGACAGCAGAAGGCCCTGGAGTACACTGGGGGAAGCAGTCAGGCCAATTAGCAACCACAGAGCCCCCCATCCCACTGCACACAGACCCAGATGGAGAGGCCGCACAGAGGCAGGCGGTGTGCGGACAGGGCCGGGCACTCACTGCAGGCTGATGTGAGGGGGCAGCTTGAAGGAGTTTCTCTGTATGTGCAGCTGCTGGACCTTCCCCGGCTGCCCAGCGTGAATGGCCCCTGTGATCTCAAAGGCCCAGGCGTCCCTGTCCTCCCGAGAACAGGCCTCCAGGAAGTACTCTGTGGAGGTGCGAGTCTTCAGCTTAATGAGGAGCTGCGGGAAGAGACAGTACCTCTTTATGGATGTAGCAGTCGTACTAGGAACTGAGCTTCCTTCCTCCTCTTAGTCTTCCTAACAGAGGTCCCCTCAGTCCACTCGCTCACTCAAAGCCTTCAGGGGCTCCCGTTCCCTCCACTGGCCCCAGCCATGCTCCCACAGCTCCGTGGGAAGCGTTTTCCCTTGTCTACACTGGCCATCCTCTTCTCCAAATCCGCCCTCCCTCCCCCGACACTTCTACTTAAGACTGGAACGTCCACAGGCCTGGAACGTCTGTCTCCTCTCTCCTCTTCTGGATCTTTGTCCCCGCTTCCTCCCCGACCCCTCCTCTCCATTCCTCGCAAAGACACACCTGACCCAGCCATCTCCCTTCTCTGCAGACACAGTGCTCTCTATGGCTGATAATGTTAGAACCACCATTTGGAACTGAATGTTTTTTCATTAACCGCTTGCTTTCCTAATAAGATTATTAACTGGAGAAGAAGCGACCTTACTATTTTCTTCCTCAACTCCTCCAAGCCGAGCTAATGTCTTGGCACCTACTGGGCC
Source organism: Lasiurus borealis (assembly GCA_004026805.1). NCBI lineage: Eukaryota > Metazoa > Chordata > Mammalia > Chiroptera > Vespertilionidae > Lasiurus > Lasiurus borealis. Next base: position 13,308 of record PVJN01016931.1, on the reverse strand, counting down.
TTCGATAAATGATTGAGTCAGATTCTTTTTTGATGGTAGGGTGGATGCTGCCCCTGACTTTTGGAACATGCAACCCCTTGGGGACGAAAGCCATCATATTGCTTTGGTAACTCACATTTTTTTCAGTGCCTCCTAGCCTACGAGATCCCCATCGCATTCATGGGACATAGGTATCATTTTTTATCCCATTTTACAGAGGAGGAGGAGCTAAGGCTCAGAGAGGTTCATTACTAGCTCCAGGGCACATACCCGGTACATGGTGCAGCCAAGATTGGAACTGGGTGTTTCAATGATAGCTCAGTTCTTCCCACGACCCACACCCCTGTCACCAGAGGCCAGCAGGGGAGGAGTCTGGGGCGGGGAGGAGCTGGAAAGCCAGCCTTCACTCACCGGTCGGTTTTCATACTCCAGGCAGGGGCAGGTGATGGTGCAGCCGTCCAGGAGGATCTGGCCCTTGGGAGGGGTCACCTTCCGACCCCCCTCGAGCTTGTAGTACAGCAGCGTGTTCTGCCGGAGGACGAACCATCGGGCCTTCCAGTTGTGGACAATGTGACCCTGAGGACAGACAGCAGAGCCCTGCAGTGAGGCGGCTGGGGGAGGAGCCCCACGTAGAGGGAGCCAGTCTGGGCCACAGGACTGACTCCCCAACAAGGGGCACAGCATTATCTTTTTTTTTTTTTTGAAATAATTTCAATTCAGAAAAAAATAGGAACTTTTTTTTTTTGCGGAACCATTTAAGAGTACATTTTTAAGATGACGCTCCATCACTTCTGAATATTTTATTGTGTATCTCCTACAGAAAAATAAGGATGTTTTCAATACAATCACAGTGTAACCATCAACATCGGGAAATTTTCACGAGTATGCTGTTTTTAGCTATTCCACAAATCCAGTACAAGTTTCACCAGTTGCCCCAGTAATGCCATGAATGGCCAAAGGGTCCAGTTCAGAACTCTATGTTTCATTTTCATTTTCATGAACAAAGTATTCTTTGTCTGGAATCCAGACTCTGGATATCTTCGTCATCTCCTCTGAGTTTATAATAAAGACCTTTGGCACTGGCCTTCTCATTCCTACTTGGCCTTTGTTTCTGGCTGAAAGACACTGCTGGGTATTATCAGAAGACAGGCATTGCTAACCTTCAGTACTTCCTTCTAGTCTTTTTTCCTTTTAGTATTTACTTTCTAGTTGTTGTGTTCTAAATCAGAATTCTGTTACATATACTTTTATTTTCTAGTTTCTTGTTTTGTTGAGCTTTGCTGAGTATCGTCTCACACTATTACATTTCTCTAAAATATTTTTAAAATATGTTTTTATGGATTTCAGAGAGAAGGAGAAGGAGAGATAGAAATATCAATGAGAGAGAAACATCCATCAGCTGTTTCCTACACGCACCCCTACTGGGCATTGAGCCCGAAAGCAGGAAAGAAAGGACACTCAACCAACTGAGCCACAGCAGACAGGCTGAATTTTTAAATGACCACTAGGGGGGTGCATCATTTACTTGTCCACCTCCTGCATTTGTAACAGGCCTTTCGTTCTTCATTTTGAAATAATTTCTGTTTTGTTTTTCACTATTATAAACAATTCCACAATGAATATCCTTGCATATACATTTTGATCAGCATCTCTGATTTTTTTTCCCTTACGATATATTCCTAGAAAGACTATTGCTAGTCAAAGGACGCGGGCAGTTTGTAAAACTGAAGCCACACGCGGTCTGCCAGTGCTGAGGATGCCAAGTCTTACCGCTAAAAGGCAGGCTAGTTTGGAGCTCTCAGAAGGACCATCGTCAATGGATAGCACGGACCAATGGAGGCAGAGAGCCTGTTTCTAGGACAGACCAGAGGAGGGGGAGGGGATGTCTGCTGAGGAGTCAGAAAGGAATGGATTCAGAACACACTCATGAATGGACTTTCCTGGCATGTGTTCCGGAGCAGAGCTTTATCCAGGCTAGATTCTGACCAAGAAGAGGCCCTTCGCCTGTATCACAGGCCATTTCCCCCCTCGCTCACTTCCTCACCCATCGCCTATTCCCTGCCGCCCTCACAGCTGCATGCGGTGACCCTCTGCCATGCTCAGCGAGGGCTGAGTGCTGTTAGGGAGACCACAGCTGACCTCAGGAGCACTGGCCTGCACCCCAACAGAATTTACTGTGGCAACGCAATCCGACTTCTGACAGAGCTCGTCCGACCGGAGCTCATTACTTCGTCCCAGCGTCCCCACGCTGCGCGCTGGTCAGCTGCTCCCACGAGAGCACTCAGGCAGTCAAGGTGAACCTGACACTTCTGCTCTCTCCACTCTGTCCCGCACTTCGAGCCCGTGTGTGAGATGACAGCTAACAGCTTTCCTTGACACTTCAGACATGTTTACAGAGACACAAAACAGGTGGGGCCTCTGCTGCCCTGGCCCTGGCCTGTCCCGCTGACCCTGCAGGGGCCCCTGCAGCAGTGTCGGCAGCAAGCTGCTGGCACCCGGATTGCGGCTGGTGCAGCGAGCGGAGAGGGCGACCTGCGTTGATGATATGGGTGCTGATGTGAGATAGAGAAGGGGCAGGACGGAATCATCTTACACGTAAAACACAGGTGTTGTGAGCTGAAGTGTGTCTCCCCCCAAAAAAGGATCATACATTGAACCCCCACTACCTGAGAATGTGACTATTCCGAGATAAGGCCTTTAAAGAGGTGATTAGGTTCAAATATGGCCTTGGGTGGGCCCTAATTTAACCTGTTTTGGGTCCTTAGAGCATGAGGAAATTTGGACACACAGGAAAGACCGTGTGGGCAGCCAGCCAGAAGGTGGCCACGTGCAAGCCCAGGAGAGAGGCCTCGGGGGAAACGAATCCTGCTGACACTTTGATCGTGGACAGTAGCCTCCAGAACTGGGAGAAAGCAAATCTCTCTTGTCTAAGCGGTCCTGTCCATGGCATTTTATTACCGCAGCCTGAGCAAATTAAATCGCAGGGAAAGCCCTAACCGGTCTGATAGGGTGGATAGAGCCTCAGTCTGTAGACTGAAGGTTCCAGTCAAGGGCACATGCCTAGGTTGTGGGCTTGACCCCCAGTGGGAGGGGCCGAGGGGTAGGAGGCAGCTGATCAGTGATTCTCTCTCATCACTGATGTTTCTATCTCTCTCTCCAGCTCTCCCTTCCTCTCTGCAATCAATAAAATATGTAGACTTTTAAAAAAATAAATCACCAGGGAAAGAAACAAGCCAATAAGGAAATACTGTTTCTTCCTGGACAACAGGCTACATTTCCCAGAATCCCTGGCACAAAGGGAGCAGGTAGCTGACCAAGTTGCTGCCAGTCACAGGCATACAGGCCTGTTTGGCAGCAACCAAACATGGGAAAGAGGAATCTGTGGCAAGGGCGTGCTGGAAGAACAGGTGCGGTTCTGACACCAGCCCCAGCGTTCTCAGGCACAAGTGGCAAACAGTGTCAGCCGTGGTTCCCACGGAAAACGCCTGGGGGCGCTGTTGGGCATTTTTGTCTGGCTGCAGCATCCCTGGCTGTATGGCCTCCCAGCAGGTTCTCTGGACCTCCCAAACACTTATTCCTTAATATTTATTATTCTCCATGAAACCCCTACTGTTCAAACTCACTAGTGGTGCGTGTTAGAAGCAGCTGAGAGTCCTGACCGCTGGCAAAGGGGAGAGGGCTGGGGAGAAAGGCCAATTGAGAAGGATTTACTCTGTAGGTAGAAAACTCAAAACAGCTGGTGGTCCTTGTAAAAATGTTCAGATCCTGTGACCCAATAATTCCACTTATGGGGCTCGGTGCTAAGTAAACATTAGTTTTATGTATTGAGACCACCAAAGGGTCGTAACTTAGAAGAGTAAAAACATGCAAAATATTCTGATGTGTAACAATACTGTGTGCTGCCGTGGAGAGATTCCAATCCTAACAGATGGCAGGAGCGGCCACTGGGGGGTCCCCAAGTCAGACCAGCGCAGCCATGGCCTCTGACATGAGCAAAGCACTCTCATTTGCATTACTTCATATGAGACCCCCAAACAACTCTACTGCTAATTTAGAAAATTTCTGGAAGGGTACCCCTGAAATGTTAGTGCTCGTCCTCACTAGGCACTAAGACTGGATGTGGGGAGTTAAAATGGAAACTTATTTTTCATTTCTCACCCTTATGTTTCTAGTTGTTGTTTTTTTAATAATATGCATAATAAAAAATTAATTTAAGTTTAAATAAACAAAAATCCTGATAAGGTAATTAGGGAATGTATTCATTCATTTGTCTTTTCATTCAACGACCAGTGACTAAATGCTACTGCACCAAGCACAATGCTCGTCACAGGAACACCAACATGAACAACATCGAACCCAAGTCAGTGGGGGTGACAGATGACGACCCCCCTCAGTGTGGTAAGTCCCAGGACGATGATTGATGCCCCCCAAGATCCCCACCTCCTGGTATTCACACCCTGGGCAGTCTCTTCCCACATTGTACAGGGGTTGGTCTGCGTGACCAAGAGAATATGGCAGAGGGATAGTTTGTCACTGCTGACATCAGGTTATACAACTGTAGCTGTAGTCAGTCCTGGGTTGTCTGTCTTCCTCTGCCCCACCCCCACCCCCAACTCTGGGAAAATTAGCTGCCACATGGTGAGCAGCGCCTATGCATAGCGGAGAAGTAGAAACTGAGGCCTCCAGCCACTCCCCATAGGAGTGAGCTTGGGCATGGGCCCTCCAGCCAATCCAGCCTTGGGCAGCATTTTGGCTACAACCTCATGAGCCAGTCTCTGAGCCAGAATCTTGCAGCTGAGAGGGCCCCAGTTACCTGACCCTAAGAGGCTGTGCGAAGTAATAAATGTTTGTTGTCAAGACGTGAGGCTTTGGCTAATTGTTGCACAATAACAGATAATCAATGTAGGGCACGATGCAAAGCCCAAGGAGGCGCTCAGAGGGAGGACGGAGGTCATTCTGAGGTGGAGGAGGAGGTGCTCTGGGTGAATAGGCTCCTGAGGAGCGGAACCTGGGCTGAGCGCTGAAGGTTGTGAGGAGCTGGCCAGGTTAGGAAGGCAGGAGGGGAGAGCAGAAAACCGCTGCGAATCTGGGAAGCTCCAAATAGGTCTGTAGGGTGGGGCTCCGGGGCTGTGAGGAAGGGCTGAGGGACCAGGGGGCGTCAGGTCCTGGGCTGCAGACTTTGATCTTTATATTGCAGCCGGAGGGGAGTCTTTGAAGACTTCTCAGCATAAGGACGACAAGCCTAAGTCCTGTTAAAAAGGCCACGGGACCGGGACCGCGCTGTGGCAGTGCGGGAAGGAAGCAGCCACACGCAGGCAGCTCAGCGGGAGCGGCTGCAACAATCCACGGGACAGGATGAGAGCAGCGTCATCGCTGCTACAGATTAGCCCCGCCGCCGTGCTTGGAGGGCACCCGGGGCTGGTCCACAGTCCCAGGCAAAGGAGGTCAGAGGCTGACCGCACAGCGGATAAGCTGAACAAGGCCTCCACCTGGGCAGTGTCTCTGCCTCCCGCTCCTTGTCTGCAAGTGGCTGGCTGGGGCCAGAAGCCAGTTAACCCACAAGCCCCTCAAGCTTCTTCAAGAGGAAGGAGGGGAGTCCATATGCTGGATGGCGACCCTCGTACAGAAAGTTACAGCTGCAGGGACCCTTCGAAAAAGCCTACACTCCCGAATTGTCATAATGAGGACACTGAGCCTCAGAAAGGTCTTGCCCAAGACCCTCCAACCTCAAAGAAGCAGATATGCTACTTGCTATGGGTTGAATTATGTTCCCCCAAAAGGTACTGAAGACTTAACACCTGGTACCTCTGGATAGGATGCCATCTGAAAATAGGGTCTTTGCGGATGTAATCAGGTTGAGATAAAGTCACATGGATTGGGGTGGCCCCAGTGATGCTAATATGACTGGTGTCCTCAAAGAAGGAGGACAATTTACGCACTGAGAGACACACGGGGGCAAGATGGTCATATGACGATGGAGCCAGGGATTGAGGAGATGCATCTCCAGGCCAAGGGATGCCAAGGACTGCCTGCTTTGAGATCACAGAAAACACATATGCTGGTCTCTGCCCCCCGTTCCTGGCACAGAGCTTCTGAAACCCTTGTCATTTCCCAGGTGATGTCAGTGTCTTTATTCTAATGAGGCAATCTGGGTGGGCTCCTGGTTGCTCACTGGAGAGACGAAGCCAGGATGAGAAGCGTGGAATTTCCAGCCCAGCACACCCACTCTCTTGAGAAAGTGAGGGGCTCCAATGGAATTAATGATCCATCGTGCCGAAGAGATGAAGTCTCCATTAAAATCCCCGCAGGACGGGGTCTGGAGAGCTTCTGGGTGTGAGCACTGGGAGAGTGGTGTGCTCGGAGAGGGCTTACAATCGCACACCCCTTCCCATATACCCTGCCCTGTGTGTCTCCCCCACTGGCTGTCTATCGTATCCGTTAGCATATGCTTTAATAAACTGGTGGCCCTAGCCGGTTTGATTCAGTGGGTAGAGTGTCAGCCTGCGGACTGAAGGGTCCTGGGTTCTATTCTGGTCAAGAGCACAGGCCCAGGTTGTGGGCTCAATCCCCAGTGCGGGAGTGGGGGGGGGGAGTGGGGTTGAGGGGTAAGGGCGTACAGGAGGGAGCCAGTCGATGATTCTCTCTCATCATTGATGTTTCTATCTCTCCCTCTCCCTGCCTCTCTGAAATCAATAAAAATATATTTTAAAAAATAAAAATATAAAATAAACTGATGAACGTAAGTAAGTGTTTCTCTGAGTTATATGAGCCACTCTAGCAAATTAACCAAACCCAAGGAGGAGACATTGAGATCTCCCACCAGGCTTGTGACTTCGGCTGAAGTGTGTGTGTGTGTTGGGGATGGGCAGTCTTGTGGGACTGAGCCCTTAACCTGTGGATCTGATACTCTCTCTGTATAGACTGCGTCAGAATGGAGTTAAATTGTAGGATACCCAGCGGGTGTCACAGAGAATTGCTTGGTGGGGGAAAACATTTGGTGGCCAGAAGTGTCAGCAGTGGAGTGTTCTGTGGAAAACTAAAGGAAAAACTCACAGGAAAAACACACACACACACACACACACACACACAGAGTAGGGAAGAACCAAGTTTCTCCCTACATCGGAAGGAAAAAAACTGGGTGATTCCTTGACAGCCTGCAAATGCTAGAAGCAAAAGAGGCAAGGAGGCATTCTCCCCTACTAGTTCCAGAAAGAGAACCCTTGATTTCAGGCTTCTAGCCTCCTGAACTTCTTCTAGACCAGTGGTTCTCAACCTTCCTAATGCTGCGACCCTTTAATACAGTTCCTCATGTTGTGGTGACCCCCAACCATAAAATTATTTTCGTTGCTACTTCATAACTGTAATTTTGCAACTGTTATGAATCGTATCTGTGTTTTCCAATAGGCTTAGGCGACCCCTGTGAAAGGGTTGTTCGACCCCCAAAGAGGTCGCGACCCACAGGTTGAGAACCGCTGTTCTAGACTTTTCTCTGCTATGTGCATTTCCCTTACTTATACCTTTAACATTTTTACTCTTTAAGTTATATTAAGAACATTTTAGACATCATTTACTTAATCATTTGTCTATTTGAGGGGATAGTACCTACGCAACACTTTGTTCATAAACCTTTTATAGTGTTTCCTTGGGATGAGCCCCACTAATGACACTTCTAGGCCGAAGCACGTTAACCTTGCCATTTTCTAGGCCTGCCATTCAAGGAATGAAGGGAGCAGCCATGTCTGAGGTGCTCCCGCCTCTTCTGAAAGGAAGAGCGGTCCTGCCCACGCTGATCCTGGCTTCCTCCCCTCACCCCACCCTCCACCCCTCCTTTAAAGCCAGGCCTTGTGAGCAGCCTGCGTTTTGCCTCGAGTTCTACTTCTTGTCTGGGCAGAATTAGGAGCCAAACCCCTGCATGCCCCTGCCTGCCCCTGCTTCACCCTCAGCTGATGACTGTTCTGTGCTCCGGGCTTCCAGCTATAACCCTGCCCACCTCGGCACTGTATGTAAGCACACAAGCCCCTATTGTGTGCTTTTGGGGTCAGACCCGTGGACTGTCCTCACTTCTCCGCACCCTGGACTTGGCGAGTTGGACACACAGGGCTGGCAGCCCGTGCAGAAGAGAACTCACATCCTTCCTCTTGTCCCCTGACTGCCTGGCCGCAGGTGGGGAATCAGGTAAGCTAACCCCTGGAAATGTGGATGGTGGGGTGGAGCAGGGGAGGGGGCCCACAAGGGGCATTCTGAGGGGGTCTGGCCTCCGCAGGCCCCTACCAGGACCCAGCTTCCCAACCATCGGTGATGCCCAGCCAAAACCCCTGCCCAGCTCAACACCTTCCCTCACACTTCAGAGGCTGCAGGAGTGGAGGCCACAGAGTTTCCCTCACACGTAGTCTCGCTGAGGGGCCTCTGCCTCCACAAACCAGAAGGGCCCAGCCTGTGGCGTTAACCGCGGCGGCATGAAGCGGGAGTGGAATTTTGTACCCGCTTGCGCGCCGTCTGACCCTTGATCCGGCATCAGCACTCCTCTGCTTACAGTTTTGAGCAAACAACGCACCCACCCTCCTCTATCAAACAAGGTGTAAAGCAGCCGGGCTGCATTTCCTAACGACCTGCGGGCCTGAAGGCGACCTGAGACTCCAGGGCCCCTCTGGCCGCCAGGGGAGGCAGTGGGAAGGAGAGCACGGCCATGCCTCTCCGTCAGCCCCTCCCGAAGCTGTACACTCAACAGGAGGGCGGGAAGGCTCACCCGCAGGGTTTATGGTCGGCCACTGTGTTAGCAAGAATGCTGGGCGTGAACATCCCTGCTAGAAGAACGTCGTCATTTTCTACCTGGATCCTGGGTGCAGGTTCTGTCTGGCCTCCTGCCTGCGGTGGGAAAGGCCACTTGGGCTAATGGGGAAGCACCGGGATGGAGGAGCCAGGCCTCTCTGTGGTTAGCCCTGGGGTTCGGGGAGGAGGATTTCGTCTTTCTAACCCTCAGTCTCCCCGTCTGTGATGGAGTGATAAGCATGCCCAGCCTGTGGGGGGCGGGAAGAGGTGTGGAGCAGACCAGGGTGGGCTGGATCCTGCTCCATCACTGGCTGGCACCCAGATCCCCAGCCAGGGACCCGGCCTCTGTGCCTTTCCTTCTCCCCTTGGAGAAGGGGCATCATGTGGTACCCCCCTGGGCTGTTGGAGGATGGAAGCAGACATGCAATGCCCCCCTCCACCACACACACACACACACACACACACACACACACACACACAGTACATGCTTAAGAAGCACAGGCTTCCTCCTTGCTCCTGGGTTACTGTGAAGCGTAAAGGCGGGAATTGCACGGATGGGCACTGCGCGCTACAGGCACTTGAGGTTGTTTGAATCCATCACATTTAAATGCTAACGACTCCAACAAGTTGTTGTAAGTAAGATCGCCACTGCGGTAGCCACCACCCGCCCCGCAGCCACGCGAATCAGGACTGGCCCGGCCCGTGCCCTGGCCCCCTTTCTGTGCAAAGTGTCCGCCGGCTCTCCCCACGGGCACCCGCTCCGCCCCGCAGAGCCCCCCGAGCCCGATCCTCGGCTCAGGTGCGCGGGGCCCGCCCCCCGGCCGCCCGGGGCAAAGTGCGGAGCGGCCCCGGCGCTCACCCGCTTGACGAGGAAGCCCTCCTTGAGCACGCCGCCGTCCTCCATGTCGCCGCCGGCGAGCCCCCCAGGTGCGCCGTCCCCGCGCCGCATGCCGCTCCGCGCTCCTCCTCCGCGGCCCACGCGCGCAGGAAGCGCGGGCAGCGCCAGCCACCCGCGCGGGTGCCGCCTTCCTGGCCCGCGGCCAGCACCTGGGCGCCCGGGCGCCCCGGGAGGAAGTCAGACCTGGTGGGGATCCCCACCCCGCCCCCCAGGTGCCCAGGTTAGTCCTGAAGGCACGGAGTCTGGCGCCCGGAGTCGCCCCCGGGAGCCTTCCCGCCTCGGCTCCCTGCACGGGGCAGGGCGCCCCGGATCCAGGTGCCCCAGGGCGCGCTCGGTGCCTCTTACTTTTCCTGTCTCTGCCCATCTTCCTCCTCCCCCAGCCTAACCAACCAGGTGCCTGCCTGGCACTCGGTATCCTGCCCTTGAGTAATCGCTATGGAATTACGGGGAACTGAAAAGATTTCAAGGATTTTTGAACAGCGATTCCCAGCCTTTTTTCATCTGATGGCACATACAGACTAATTACTAAAACTCTGCGGCGTACCAAAAAAATGCATTATTTTGCTCATCTGCCAAAAACAGTAGGCATGATTTTGATTGACTTAGCAAAAAAAAAAAAAAAAAAAAAAATAGTGATGACCTACCTACCCTATTTGCTCCAAAGTGACTTTTTAAAAAACCAGATGCCTATAAGAGTATAAAGGGTTTCTGGCACCAAGAATTAACCAATCAGATGCAACTTTATTATGTGGCATGACCAATAAGATGCACTATTGTATGACCTATATACTAGTATTTATGGCCCAAGATAGGGCGTTCACACTCCACAGCTATCGTGTTGTCATTTTTTTTTACACCCTAAGGGAAAAGGGCTCAGTGCTCCCAACTAAACAGTCACTTTTTTGCATGTTTTAAAAATTTTTATGGCGCACTGGCTGAAAATCACTGGTCCAGAGTCATCCCTGAGTTCAACTGAAATGGGGGTGTGAGAGTGGATTGGGGGGCACCATGCCAGGACCTTATCCTGGCCTCTGGTGGGGGCAGAGCAAAGCTCCCATTAGGAAGGTCATAGGTTTAAGGAAGCAGGCACTGTCTGCGGGGGCCTTCTGCTCCCCAAATTCATCCCTCCCCAAAGGGCGAGAGCTGAAGATTTAATCCTTAGGTGCAAAATTTAAGGGAGTGCCAAGGAACTCCGTTAAGAAGCACAGGCTTCCTCCTGGCTCTTGGGTTATTGTGAAGTGTAGAGGCGGGAATTACATGGATGCACAAATAAATAACATTTTAATGCAAAACAATTTAAAATTAATATTAATGCAAAAATTCACGTTGAAGAAAATATCACATGTTTAAAAGACAACTGAATCAACAGCAGACCATATGGGAGCCTGAAACAGAAGGAAACCTCAGGAATACTGATTCTGTCTGGCAACCCTCAGGACACAGTCGGGGCGTTCATGATTTTCACTGCACGCTGAGGCGCACCACTAGGATGGCTCACCAGGAAGGGAAAGGCCCCAAATGCCTAAAAGGGAAGAGAAAGCTCTAGATTGGAAGAAGGTGCCTCAAGCTGTGGAAAACCAGCTGTGTGCGCCTGTCAAAACCAGCCTGGAGCTGACACCTAAACCGAGGGAGATGCACAGAGGGGGTGAGAGGGGGGCGGGCAGGGGAGGGGTCCTCATCAGCCTTCTGCGCGGACTGACTTTAGATCTCCCAGCCAGTCCCAAAACAATAGTGCTTCCCCCGGGTTTCAGCAGGCAGATTGGCTCAGCGGCTTCTGAAGCCAGGCCTGTGGTGGGTGCTAGGTTTTATTTGATGCACAGCAACCCACGGGGTGGGTTTATTATCCCATTCTTTCCAGCCAAGGAAACTGAAACTCGAAGCAATTAAATAACTTGCCCGCGGTCACCAATTTTAACACCAGGGCAGCGTGAATGCGCTTGCTCCTCAGTTCCTGAGTGGGGAAGAGGAAGAAAGAATACTCTGGAACAGGGTGGGCTGAGAAGGTGGAATGGGAAATTCTTCTCTCCTTTGGCTCTAACTAAGCTGTTATTCTCCCTCTTCCTCCCAGATGCCAGGGGAGCAGGCAGTTGGCATACAGGTTGCTTTAGTCTCACCCGAACACAATGTTCTGAGGCGTGAGGAGTTCCTGAATGCGTTCACAGAAAGATTGGTTCTCTCTCCGGGCAGTGCCCCTCAGGACGGAGCTAGGCCTCCGTATACTCAGAACCTGCTTCCCATCCTAGGACAGCCCCTGTCCAGCCACCCTAAGTCTGACTCACTGAACCCAGGGCCTGAGTCATCCCCCGCTCCCCTGGCTGTGGTGGCTGAGCCATCAGCCCACCGGGGAACCACCCTGACATAAACCCAACTCAACCACAGGGAAGAGGAGGGAGGCAGCGGAAGCAGACAGCAAGTTTCGAACAGCTGACACGGGGAAAGGAGCAGGGAAGGGAAGGAAGCTCAGGACCCAGAGCTGGTCTCCTCTCGTCTGCCTCTCAGGGTCAGACACTGGTGTGGAAGAGACCCTGACCCTCTCACAAGGGCCAGATAATGTCTAGAAAGTGTGAACTGCAGAGAGCAATAAGGCCAGGGTGTAGGTGATTCACAATCTGGTGTTAAATTCCACCATTAGAGAGCCACTCCTTTAGCTATAGACACGAATCTTAAGATACATATAGTGGAGAAGTGGATGAAATCATGGAGTCTTATTCACAAGACTCTCGGTACCTTTATCAGAATCACAGAATCAGAATCTAACCCTTATATCGTCAAATCAAAACACATCATGTTGTAAATGAGCACCCCTCCCCCTAAGCCAGATAAATAAAATGGCTTGTCTATAGTCCCGCAGCCAGCTAATGGCCAAGCCTAGTATATAGACTAGTATATAGTATATAGACTGGAAGTTTAAGTGCCGGAAGGTCTGCTGGGGCAATGCAGGGCTCCTCCTCCCCCAGCCCTCCATCCCCACCTTGCATCGGAGCAGGGCTGCAATGAGCGAGGACTGCAGGCCAGGAGAGCTCTGTCTACAAAATAGGAAAAGACTTTAGATAAATAATTTGTGCTCATTATAGAAAGTGTAGAAAATGCCTAAAAGGATAAAACCAAATCCCATCACCTAGACCAGCGATGTTCAACCCTTTTCATTTCCGGGCACACATAAACTAATTACTAAAATTCTGTGGCACATCGAAAAGTGTATCATATTTTTTTAACTAAATCTTTATTATTCAGATTATTACATGTGTTTCTCTTTTTTCCCCTCCATAGCTCCCCTCCACCCGGCTCCCACACCTTCCCTCTGCCCTTACCTCCCTCTGTTGACCTCATCGATAGGTGTATGATTTTTGTCCAGTCTCTCCCTGTACACCCCTCACCCCTTTCCCCCTGAGAATGATCAGTCCACTCCCTTCCTGTGCTCCTGATTCTATTATATTCACCAGTTTATCCTGTTGATCAAATGTTTAATTCACTTAATTTTTAGATTCACTTGTTGATAGATATGTATTTGTTGTTCCTAATTTTTTGTCTTTTACCTTATTCTTCTTCCTCTTCTAAAAGCATTTCATATAACACTGGTTCGGAGTTGATGATCTCCTTTAGCTTTTTCTTATCTGTGAAGCTCTTTTTTTTTTTTTTAATCCAAAATGTGTTTATTGGGA
>PVJN01016930.1:0-41348 GCA_004026805.1 Lasiurus borealis | reverse complement strand
GATCCCAGGACCCGCAGCTGGACTACCCTCGCCCCAGGGAGTAACCCAACCTCGGCGCGTTTCGGTTTTCTCATGGAAAACGGGGCGAGTCCTGGGTCTCTCCCAGGGTCCCCGCGCGCCATGGAGATAATGCGCCCGAACCCCTCAGCCCTGTGTCTAATGCGTACCAGACGCCGGCCGGCGGGAGGGGCGGCTAATCCCGCTCCCGGGGAAACCTCCAACGGACGCACGGGGCGTTGGCTGGGGCAGGCCAACAGCTGGCGGCCATCCACCAGGCCGTCACCCCCTCAGTGGGTGAGAGAGCCCAGCCAGGACCCCGGGCTGGAACCTCCCCCCCGTCCGCAGACAGCAGTTGCTGCATCCCAGGCTCCCCCACCGCCCCCAGTCCCCCCCCCAAAAAAAACCCGGGACCCCACCGTGGGAAGTCCAGGTGGGACCCCTACCCCGAACGGCGGCGTGGTCCACGGGCCAGCCCCGGGCACCACGGGGGGCGGGGGCGCCGCACACTGCTCCACTGGGGCAGATAATTCCTAAAAAGTGTCTGTCTGTCACGCAGGGCATCCGGCTTTGTCTGGCTGGCATGGGCGGAGGGAAGGAGCGCGTCCCGGTCCTCTGCTCGGGCCGGGCTCTGTCTGTCCCCTCTCCGTCCCCACCCCGCTGTCTGCCTCCCCTTCACTGCACCGAGGGGCGGCCTTGCAGAGGTCAGTGACTGGTCCCAGGTGGACTGGGAAGCAGGACCCAGGATGCCCAGCCAGGTTTGTCTGGCGTCTGGGCAGAAAGGAGCGGCGGAAGGAGGGGAGACGCGGTGGTGGGTGAGCGGATGGCTGGATGGGTGGGTGGGTGGGTGAGAAAAGAGTTTCTCACCCACGTGAGAGGCTTACTTGTGCGGTGGAGAGGGGTCCTCCGCGCGGCCGCCTGCCTTCCGTCCCGGCTGCGAGGGCACTGGCTGGCGCAGGTGGCGCGGGGACAACAGGTGGGCCAGCCGTCCTCGGGGACCCGGTCCCAGTTGTGAGGCGGGAGCTGCTGTCGCAGGCTCTGCGCCCCAGCCCCCGGCTCCTGTGTGAGCCGGCAGGCAGCCTCCCCTCCCATTGGCTGTGCTGGATGGATGAGCACTCCCTGACCCTCGCCGCCCGGCCCTTTTCTAGCCACTTGGCGTAATTGCATCTCATCTAACTCATCACGGCCAACCCCCGTGATAACAATTACCCGCCGCGGCCGCGAGCGGGAAACCGGGGGCCCGGCGGGACACGTGGCTTGCCCCAAACCGCACCGGGGGAGCGCAGAGAGACTCAGCGCGGGAACCCTACTTTGCTTTTCTGTCCTTTTCTTTTTCTTTCTTTTTTTTTTGTGTGTGATTGTCCCTGCAAAAAACCTGCACGCCTTGCGGGTTCACTCATGTCAGACTCAATCTCCTGCTTCATCAGGGTCTGCACCCTAAATTTATTTCTCAAGTCACAACTTCCCAAGCTCCTCCTGTTTGTTCCCATCACACCCCCCCCCCACACACAGGGGGAGACATGTCCCTGACACCCCATAAAATACTGAATGAAGCCCCGCTAATGTCCCGGTAGCTCACCTTAGGACTGAAGGCGAGGGGGACCGGGTGCCCGGAGGACTCAAGAGCCTGAAAGAGGGGTGCAAGGCAAGGCAGGGACCCGGATAGCGGACTCAGGGAAAACCTGCTCTCCGCCAGCAGGCACAGTTTTGAGCGTCTGCTGGGGGTGGGAGCCCTCTTCCCCACGTCCCGGACACTCGGGTTTCCCCCCCGGTGCCACCAGGGGCCAGTTTAGTGAGTGCAGGCCAAGCGGTTCACCTCCGTGCCTCAGTTTCCGCAGTTGCACTCTGGCGATCACGCAGGGGCCTGTGGGCTGCACACGGAGAGGAACTAATGCACGTGTTTAAAGTGCGGCGTGTTCCGTGCTGCACCGTAATTGACAGCGTAATTGCGGGACCTGTTGTCACTGAGGCGGCAGTTAATGCGGCGCCGGAATCACGGCCCATTTGCCCGCATTTGACTGAGAGCCGGCGGTGCTGGCGTAGGCGATGGGTTTTGCAGAGGGAGATGGTCAGACAAGCCCCTCCGTCCCCCCACATCCCCAGCCCCCAGCCACACGTCCACACCCCCTACTCCCCCTGCAGCTGACGGGGGTGGGAGAGTGACAGCGAAGAGGCAGGCACTGGATTTAGGGGGAGACAGACCTCCCCCTTCTCCCCGTTTGTAGATCAGCGTCTCCCTAGCTGTGCAACTGCGTGCGGGGCACTTAACGTCTCTGAGGCTCAGTTTTCTCGTGTGGAAAATGGGCGTCATTCTATCGAAATGAGTGAAACCTTCTGCTTGTGGTTTCTGTCGCCCCCTTTCCTGGCCACTCTTCCTCCATCCAACTGACCCTTGGACAACACAGGGATGAGGACAGCTGACCCCCTCACACAGTCAAAAAATCTGTGTCTCACTCCAGACTCCCCTAAAACTAAACTCCCAACCACCTCCTGTGGCCCAGGAGCTGACAGATAAGGTAAACAGCCCGTTAACACGTATGTTGGATGTTAGGTGTGTTTTAGATCGTATGAAGACAATACAGTAAGCTGTGAGAAAAAGCAATTAGCAATAATAAGAAAGAGCAACAGCCTGGACAGTACTTCCTGACAACATTCTACATACAAGCGCACTTACAGTTTGAATCTGCCAGTCGGTTGTCAGCTGTCGGTCTGGAGACCCTCTCCTCCCTGCTCCGCTGCTCTGTCATGTCTGTTCTGTTCATGGCTCTGTCCTAACACCTCCTGCGGGCTCACAGGTTTTTTTGGGGGGGGGCCGGGGGGCGGGGGGAGATGCTGTTGAATTGGACTCGCCGCAGAGGACTGTCAAGTTTGCAAAGCAGGCAGCATGGTGCCTGGTGGAGAGTGTGCATCCAATAAATATCGGCTAATTATGATTATTATGTCTAATCCGCAGGACTGCTGTGGCGAGGATCAAACAGGATAATGCATGCTAAAGCATGCTGCGCGCGCGACGTGCTTGGTCCAGGAGGTGCCACATTACCGCTCCGAGGCTGCTCACAGGGAAGTCACACTTAACTTCATGCTCGGCATTTCACACCACCTGCGAGGGAGGGGGGGCCGGGGGGCTGCCGCCACCTGAGGCTCAGCCGGGGGCGGGTCCCCACCGAGGGATGGAGGCAGAGCTGGGGCCACCTCCTGGCTCCCAGCGAGGGGTCTCTCCAGGACTCCATATCACCGTCCACAGACGTGGCTGTGAATGTATCACACTGTGTACGCATTCATCATACGTGGTTGTGAATGTATCACACTGTACACACACATCATATGTGGTTAGGAATGTATCACACTGTGTACACATACATCATATGTGGCTGTGAATGTATCACACTGTGTACACATGCATCATATGTGGTTAGGAATGTATCACACTGTATACACATACATCATATATGTATCTATTAACACACACACATAGACATGTGTGTGTGTGTGTGTGTGTGTGTGTGCGTGCCAGTATTTATTTATTTAATTGTATTTTTCATGTCTCAGGAAGTTGACCAAGTATTGTCAGGCAGGGTTAGAGTACAGTGGTACCTCGAGATACGAGTTTAATTCGTTCCGTCACCTTGAGGCGTGGGAAACTAGGAGACGCTCGAGTCGCGGTCAACGGGTGGGTCGTGTGCAGCCGGCCAATCCGCGCAATGACTTCTATCAAATGTTGCTCGTATTTCAAAGCAAAAATCGCTCATTCGACAGCTCGTATCTCAAAAATCTCGTATGTTAGGGTATTCGTACCTCAAGATACCACTATATATGTCAAAGGAGCAGGGGGAGGAACACAGGAAATGGGGGGGGGGTGAGGAGCTGAGGTAGAAGGCAGCAAGGGCTCTGCTCGGCAAGAGGAATGGAGGTGGGGTTACGCCTGCTGACGGTGCCAGTCTGAACAGGTGACACAATGTGCCCGGAAGAGTGATGAGAACAGGTCAGGTCCCAAGGATTGTGGTTAGTTCCCTGGAGCCAGGGGACACACAGAGAGATTGGAGTGGTCAAAGTGAAAGATGGTCAAGAAGGGGCCATCCAGGACGATGGGTTATGGATGATGGATTAAGATGAACTCACATAGGCCATCCAAGATGATGGATTATGGATTATGGATTATGGATTAAGATGAATTCAGATAGGCCATCCAAGACCATGGGTTATGGATGATGGATTAAGATGAACTCACATAGGCCATCCAAGACGATGGATTATGGATTATGGATTAAGATGAACTCACATAGGCCATCCAAGATGATGGATTATGGGTTATGGGTTATGGATTAAGATGAATTCAGATAGGCCATCCAAGACCATGGGTTATGGATTATGGATTAAGATGAATTCAGATAGGCCATCCAAGACCATGGGTTATGGATTATGGATTAAGATGAACTCATATAGGCCATCCAAGACCATGGGTTATGGATGATGGATTAAGATGAATTCAGATAGGCCATCTAAGACGATGGATTATGGATTAAGATGAATTCAGATAGGCCATCCAAGACGGTGGATGATGGATGATGGATTATGGATGATGGATTATGGATGATGGATTGAGATGAACTCACAGAGATACACTTGTGGACTGTTTCAAACAATAGAACAAAGAAAGCCCGGGCCGCTGGTGAGAGAGCACTGCCACAGAAGTACTAAGCGAGAGTTTTGTTCCGGGTCAGGGCTGAGCTCATGAGTTTGTTGTATGAAAAAAAGTAAGGACCAGCCATAGGAAGGACCGGGAAGGAACAATAACGGGATTAGGTGCGGAATCAGAGATGGTTGTTATCCCAGCTCTGCGTGTCTGAGTCTGTCGAGAAGAAGGTCTAGACTGCTTTCTTGGGAAGAGCCATAAAGACAGCCGGCTGGTCATTGTCCTTGTTTTCGATTAGGGTGGCGGGTTTGTGCCTGTTTCCTGTAATAACACAATTATTAGGTGGAAAAATATGTTCAACGAGAGCTGTTCTTGAGCCAGTGGTGAGACTCATGACCCGAAGGCGGTAATCAGGCCTGTGCTGCTCACCTGCCCGTGGCAAACACCTGGTGGCTTTCCCTCACCTGTCTGCCTTGCCGTCCACAGACGGAGGCCCACAGCACGGCTCCGAGGAAGACCTTGACCCTGACCTCCCTGAGGAATGAGCCGTGGACCAACCACTGTGAGCGATGGTAAGTGTTACTGCACATCGGGTGGTGGTTGATGCGTGTGTGTGGATTTTTAAACGTGCGTGGGCACCAATAAAACTCAAAATGGCCGCGCACTGAGACTGGTCGCTGTGCCGATGCGACTGTCATGAACCAAGGACAGTGACTTTTATTTGGCGTAACTGTCACCAAATTCAAGCATAATGTCACTGGGATTGTTCTCTATGTTAGAGAATGAGCACATAAAATAATTATAAACATATATAACTGGGTTCATTTTATATATGTATGTGAATAACTACAATATACGTCTATAATATAAATCTGGTAATATAAATATAATTGTTATTTTTTCCTTGGGTTGAGCGGTGGATTCCTGTGTGTTCATTGACTTATTAAAAATAGATGCATACATAAATCAGAGTTAAGCATGGACTAATGAAGAGAATGTATGAGTACACAATCCTGCAAATTTGATGGCCTTTAAAACAAAAATATCTACCCTACTTCATTTATTTTAATAGCATTGTATCATTAATTTATGCACGCCGCTTTATAGAAACACTTCCCTATTGATGTAGTTTAGGCTGTTAAGTCAGTGAGAGAAATAAACATACAGACATAAAGTATTGGTGGTTTTCTTTTTTCAATTATACTTGACAAGTATGGCAGTTTTCCCTGTGTTGGAGAAGAATTATGGGTATTCTTTTATGATATTTTAAAGGATAAATAAAAAAGGGGCTAAGTGCAGGCCACTGAGGACAACGTTTCATAAACTAAGGAATTCAATTCTATACAAGAGAGATTAAAAGTGATGGAGGGTGTTGTTTTTGTTTTTTTGTTAATCCTTTGAGGATACTTTTTCGTTTTTTGTTTGTTTGTTTTTAGAGAGAGAGCGGGATGGAGGGGGTGAGACAGAGAGAAGGAAACATAGATGTGAGAGAGATACCTGGATCGGTTGCCTCCCACATGTGCCCTGTGCCCTGGCTGGGGCCAGGATTCAGGCCTACAACTGAGGTGCATGCCCTTGTCCCCTTTTGAACCCGAGACCCTTCAGCCCAAGGGCCGACGCTCTAACCACCGAGAAAAACAGGTCAGGGCCAGATTGTTCATTTTTTAAGTAGTGGGTTTCTGTTTCCCAAAATGAACACACAGTAGTTTATTTAATCCTGCGCTATTCATGATAATTCTGACTCTGATTTGGGTGAATAAAGTATGTAAAGAAAACGTAAGTAATAGTCAATGTCCTTAAACATGCAGCTGAAAAGTTGTTGCAAGTGTTCCTAAGTATGTAAATGCACGAATGAACAAATTTATGAATAAAACAAGAGAGGGCCAAAATGGGTCAACGATGATAATAGCTCATTATCCTACAATTGAGATGATTCTAATTCTGTTGGTCTGTTGAAAAGCTGTGTTGGTTAAGGAGTAATTAATTTTCTGGTGTTTGCACGGTGAAGTGTTAAATGTTGATTATAATACTAAAAATAAATAGTTACACAAATAATTATTGACACAAAGGCCAAAATACAAGATAGGCCCCACCTAGACTGGGGATGCGACTGACCCAAGGCTGAGTAGATTAGAGTTAATGTGGTTCTATTGTTTTCTGTTGCGCTCCTGACTTTACATAAACCATCCAGCCTGCCCCCTCCCTTTCGTGTGCATAGTTTGTTTAGACATTTCTCCCCGCAGAAAGATCTAGGCGGCGAACTCTCTGAGCCAGGAGCACACCGGGAGGTGAAAGGTAATGCTGTACTTGGGGGTGAGCAATGGGATTTCTGGTGGCTCATTAAAACTTCTTTAGAAATGATTAGATAAAACAACACCACAAAGCACGGGCCAAGGATCAGACATGACGGTTAATTCCATTCGGCTTCATTAGAAAGAGTGCCAGGCTGTTACTGAAGGGTAAAGCGTAAATATTAACATGATCCGATAGAACTTTCTGCATGATGAGTGTATGTAATAAAGCAAGCATTATTATCACGGTGTTTTTGAAAGACTGAAGTCTGTTTAAAGTGTAGACGTTAATTTATAAAAGGGAAGATATTTACCTAAATGAGGAAATTGAAGAGGACCAGGTTGAGTTTGTGTCAGGTGATAATTATTAAATCCAGTTTATTCGTTAAATTCATTAAACCACCATCACAAAAAATCTGTTGCTTTTCCCTCTTAGTTCTGAACAGGTTGAGGTGTTAGTTTTAGTCCAGAGTTTGTGACCAGTTTTTTTTAAATGAATAAATTACAGTCCATGCCTTAAAAGCAGATGGATCGTGGACCTGTGATTTACATGACTTATAAAGCAACTATGAGGATAAATTCAGAGTTCATTGCTGGTGTCCGTAATGGTGTTTATAAATAATTACTCCTGAGTAATTATTTATAAAGGCTATAAAGTCTTGGCTCCAACCTTATTTGTGGAAGGTTTATAAGTTAAGTTCATGTTAAGTTTGAGCTGATGATGGATTTATTCTTGCTAATTCCCTTCTAAAAACGAAAGGATTTTAATTAATCCATATCTAATAAAATTAAATACTAAATGAGCAAATAGCTCAATACACAAAGAGGGTCATGAATGGGCATTGGGGAAATGTGTCAGAGTTAGATAGTCACTAATTATGAAAGTTTGTAATGAGACATAAATGCTCGTTAAATCCTTTCTGCAGAGCTGACTTCCCATAATTACGCTGTTGGGTGGAAACACGGGCAGATATGTAAGAGGTGATGTTTCTGGTGGTGGTTGTTAAGAATAAACAAAATAAACAAGAAGCAATCAATTACAGAGCGACTTAATGAAAGGAGGCCAGTGGCTGGGCCAGTGTTAGGGTGCACTATGGAGTTCTTAATTTATTTACTCATGAAATGACATCACTATTTTCATTTTCTTTCACAATAAATGCAAAATTATCTACAATACTATCACAGGTCACTGTCTCAACGCTCTTTACCCAAAGTGGGCAAAGCCCACACCCAATTCCCTCAATGTTTGCTCTCTCTTTAAATTATCCCTTCCTTTATTCGCTTATTATACTATTACCGATATTCCTAAACCTACAGGAGTTTTGGGAGAAATTAGGGGTAATTTTTAATCGGTATCATTTTTGAAAAACCCTGGTAGTTGTTTTCCTTTGGGTGGATGTTAGTGATATTTAGGACTCTTCCCCCAGAAATTACCCCTAATTTCTCCCCAAACTCAGGTAGGTTTAGGAATATTGGTAATAGTATAATAAGCGAATAAAGGAAGAGATAATTTAAAAAGAGCGCAAACATTGAGGGTATTGGGCGTGGGCTTTGCCCACTTTGGGTAAAGAGCGTTGAGACAGTGACCTGTGATAGTATTTTAGATAATTTTGCATTTATTTTGAAAGAAAATGAAAATAGTGATGTCATTTCATGAATAAATAAATTAATAACTTCATAAAGTAGGGTCAAGTATGGATCGTTGGTGAGGATATGTCTGGAAATAGGATGTAAGTTTGCCTAATTCTTTTCTTCTGTACATGTATATTTTATTGATTTTAGAGAGGATAGGAGAGAGAGAGAGAGAGAGAGAGATATAACAGTGATGAGACAGAATCGTTGATTGCCTACTGCATGCTCCCTACTGGAGATCAAGCCTGCAAACCAGGCATGTGCCCTGACTGGGAATTGAACTGTGACCTCCCAGTTCATAGGTTGACGCTCAGCCACTGAGGCAAACCGGCTGGACTAACTTTACCTAATTCTAATCAAACAGGACCCATATCAAAATAGGCTCTTACCTCTGTGATTTTCATAGAAAGAATATAGACTAGGCATAGTTCTTTTTTTTAAAGTAAGTTTGTATTGATTTTTAGAGAGAGGAAAGGAGAGGAAAAGAGAGCCGATGAGTGGTACATCAATACACAATGGAATTCTATGCTGCAATGAAAAAGGAATTCTCACCATTTGCAGCAACCTGGATGGAACTGGAGAGCATTATGCTAAGTGAAATAAGCCAGTCAATGAAAGAAAAATACCACATGATCTCACTCAGTTATGCATAATAAAGAACATTATAAACTGATGAACAAAAAGATAGATAAAGCATCAAGCACACTATCAAATTATAGCAGGAAGTTTAGGGAGAGGAAGGTAGATAAGAGGTCAACCGAAGGACTTGTGTGCATGCAGATAAGCATCACCCATGGACACCAGACACTGGGGGGTGAGGGTATGCATGGCAGTGGGAGGGCAATGGGAAGATATGCACACATGTAATACATTAATAAAAAAAAAAATTTTTTTTAAGAGAGATAGAAACATTTATGAGCTGCATCCCGCACACCCTCCACTGGGGATCAAGCTAGCAACTCAGGCATGGTCCCTGACTAGGAATCGAACCTGAGACCTCCTGGTGCAATCCTTCGGCTAGGATTGCCATTCAGCATTTGTCGTCCTAGCACATATAGATCTAATGAAATAAAACGAAGAGAGGGCCACTCTTGGGTTCCTGGAATGTGCTGAGGTCAGGAGAAATCCGGAAGAGTAAGGTTAAGTTCTCTAAAAAAATCTCCACTTCAGTTTTCTAAGACTGCCCTCTTTCCCCACAGATTCCGTCCACCCGCCCGGCGTGGTCATTACCCGTGGGGAGGACCGTGGCGGTCACTGCTTTGCACCAAGAGGCGAAGGGACTCACGTAAGTAATGGAGTTCATTCTCTGGAGTTGGAGGGGTCGATCCATAGGGTCCATGGGATTCTGTCACAGGAAGGAGTGGCTACTTGCAAACAGCTATAAAGTCCAAGAATGTCAACCTGGACCACTAATGGGGACGCATAACGAACCCTTGATTAAGACCATTCCATTTTAAGACAACCGAGATGCAGTAAACACACATGTAGAGAGTCTGGCACTCATGTTCAGGATTGCCTAATATTCCACCTGCCTTTTGTACCACATTGAAAATGATCTGTGTGGATAATTAGTGTGTTAAATCATCGCGAGGGAGCAGCTGAGAAGCTAGAAAGTATTGTGAGTGTTCTCCTTGTGGGAGAAGCTAGCAGGTTCGTTTTACTATTGTTCCATTTTTAGAATAGGAAGACCTGAAGTAAGCGATGAATAAGCAAAGCAGTAATACGCTTGTGATGGGCATTAAGCAAGGTCATTGATTAATTCCTATTTGCAATCCTGAGGCCCAATAAAAAAGAGATCTCATTTGTTAGCTTTGTGGGAAATAAACCTGTAAACTGCTCTCTGCGGTATTCAAAGGTATTATTATTGGGGTTTTGTGATTCATTGGAATACACTTTATCAGTAAATCCATGAATGAACTCATCAATAACACATAATCATTCAATTAGTAAAGCGTAAATAAGTAGATGAAGAAAAGTGTTGAGCTTGGATCAATGTGATGTCCATGTATAGAATGTGGGACCTAGGTTTTCTTTTGTTTGTTTATTTTTTTAACTTTGATTAAGTAGAGACAACTGCATGTAATAATGGTATTTCAATTCCAGGTTTCATTTGGAGAGTTTTATTTCTTTTGTATATAATTTTATTATGTTTATATTTTATATAGTATATTTTATTTATTTATTACTCATCATACATATTTTTAGAAAAATGGTGATCAAATTATACAGGTTGGCACAAGTAGGTTTAAAATTGTTTGTATGGAAAATAATACAATAATTAATAAATCGTAAAGAAGAACAAACTTTGTTTCTTATATTCACAACTGTAAGCCCTCTTTTGCTCCACCCTGTATATCATATTATATAAAATATAATGAAAATCAAATATATAATACATATTTTTAGGAAAAATAGATGATCAAATTACTTCATTAATAATTAAATAAATGAAAGAAGTTAATCAAGTCCATAAAATAAGATAAAGCTAGTTTTATGGGAGAGAATGTGCCGTGATAGTATGTTTTAAATGTCTCTGAGTCTGCACAAGTACAACTTGTGAAAATGATTATTAGGCTGTTGACTAAGAGGAGGGCTTATATGGCCACGCGATCTGGGATACTTACCAGCCTCATACTTGAGTTAACTGTTGGATTGAATGATGCTTGCTTACTACATTGCTCAAAATTAAAAACAAAATAAGCTGATAGATAAAAGGAGTACAATTTTCACACCAATAATGGTAGTGAATATGTTTCAGGTTGATGATTCTCTACTTTAAATATCTAATACAGACGCTCTGGAACTGGCTTGACAGTACGCACACACTACAGCCAACTCAATCATTCTCTAAGGGGATGAGTATACATTATTGCAGAATTCATGTTCTTGGTTGGGGAAATTTGTTCATGTGTTTTAAAGGACGTATCTTAAGTCATTGGAGAGATGTATATCTTATAGATGCATATTACAGAGTGGGGCAAAAATAGGTTTATAGTTGTCAGTATGGAAAATAATACAGTAATTAATAAATACCAATGCAAGAATAAACCCTGTTCCATGTCCTCACAACTGGAAATCTACTTTCGCTTCACCCTGTATCTAGCTCCCACGTCGGTTCATACGAGAATCTCATTCTCGGCCAATGGTTTTATACAAACATGTAAAATAACAAAGCATTGACCAAGGATGGGACTTTGGTATGAACCAAGACTCCAGGATTAATCATTTTCTGGGGGCCACAAAAATGTCACTTCAGTCTGGCACCAAAGTGTATTGAGTCATTCCTCCTGGCAAAGATGAGAGTTGTTGACCTGTCGAGGGTGGCGGACACGGGAAAAGGGAGAACTTACGTGCTTCCATCGGTGAGGGGAGCGGGTCACTCCTGCTCGTTCGTGCTGCCGCCTGCACCATGTGGACCCATCAAAGAGGCCAGCGGAAACCCGTTATCACTGTGACCTTGAGACGAAGCAGAGCTGTTGGTCCATCCATACAGGCAACCTAGAGGGACACTGAGAACAGGCCCTCAGCTGGATGGGACAAGAGGGACTAGACTTACCTTTACCATGGTCATTCATCTTGTTCTTGTCATCGGTCATGCATGGGTATTGGCTGTATTTCAAAGTACGCATGTGCACAGGATCCCAAAAGGAGAATATGAGAGCAGAGATCCACCATGCCAAGTCTGGATCAAGGGCAAGTGTCCTGAGGTTTTGAAGGAAGGATTTTGATGAAACTCTGTAGGTGTGAGGCCATCACAAGATAATATCTAGTTATTTCTGCCGGGGTACAGAAAGGGAGGATTCGGGGCCCTTTTCTCGGGCCTTATTTTCTTTTTGGTTCTGCGTGGAATAAGGAGTCAGGGAAGAAATGAAAGAGCGGATGAAGACCCGGCGAGTCACTCGTTGTTTAATTATGAAAGTACCTTTTGAAACATTTTGAAGCGCTGAGGTCTAGGGAAAGGAATAAATCGAGGTTTTACCCCCCTTTCAGAGGGAGCAAATAGGCATTTGAATGTTGTTATTTGGAATGATCATGGATGGCTGGTGTTTTTTTTATTAAGGAAAGGACAAACATGTTTGCATAAATAATTATTTATTTTACAAAATAGAGCAATCACAGACCAATGCTGAGAACATGTGCTATGATAAGAGGAATGATTAATGGAAGATAGTTTACTGGGAGCATAGGATCACATGCTAATATTAGTCAAAAGTTTTTGTATAATGAGTTATAATTATGTGACCTAATTATGGATTGCTGTAAGCGAATGAACACATTCATATTTCACTTAAGAGATGAAAAGCACATAGCAATGAGGAGTCTTATGATGAAATAAGGATGATGATTAGCCTGTTTTATACAACTGACATCCATATTTTTTTAAACACCCGGGCCTTTTCATTTTGCATAAGTGCATGTAGACAGCTGCACATAATAGCACGGGTTGTAGTTCTGGTTGGCTGCCTATTTACCATTCTGCCTTTTCTTCATGCAGTGCACAGTTGGTGAAATTATTCTGTGAGTAATTAGATGTATGAATGAATGACTTAATGAATGAATGACTGCAGTAAGTAGAGTTCGGCATAGGCCATTGAAAGAAGGATTTACATTTATGGAGTCAGAAAAGATCCATTAACAAGGATAATTTAGCCTTTACCTATGTAAAGCAATTGGCTGTATTTATAATAATCATAATTCTGATTTGTGGGTTACATTGTGAATTTATTGGTATTCAGTATATTGTTAACGATTCTAAAGAAATAATTTAGTCAATAAAAATAGTGATATTCTTGGGCTAATGACATGAACTAAGTTTCATATTTAATTTATTATTCTACAAATAATATTTTAAAAAAATACCTAGATTTATGTTTGTTTTTTTCACTGTTTAAAGGACTGCTTAAACACAAAGGTTACCAGCCCAAATCTTCCTTATTCATTATGATTAAATTAGCTTTGGAATGTTCTGAATTCCCTTATATAGCGATATCAATGTGTGCTAACCTCTGTCCATTCATGGGTTCAAGTCCCTGAATGCGAGCTCTGAATACCTTGTCCACATGCCCATGGCCCAGCCACATAAGAAGGATAAATACTGCCCAGCTGGTGTGGCTGTGATTGAGTGTCGACCTATGAACCAGTAGTTCAGGGTTCAATTCCTGGTCATGTCTCATGCCCAGGTTGGGGCTTGATCCCCAGGGGTGGGTGTGAGGGTAGTAGCTGATCAATAATTCTTTCTCATCAACTTTTCTATCTTTCTCTCCCTCTCGCTTTCATTCTGAAATCAATAAAAATATATTTAAGCTCTAGCCCATTTGGCTCAGTGGATAGAGCGTGGCCTGCGGACTGAAGGGGTCCCAGGTTCAATTTCAGTCAAGGGCACATGCCAGGGTTTTGGGATCGATCCCCAGTAGGGGACATTCAGGAGGCAGCAGATAAATCATTCTTTCTCATCATTGATGTTTCTGTCTCTCTCCCTCTTTCTTCCTCTCTGACATTAATACAAATATATGAGTGTATACATATACATATACATATACATATACATATACACACACATATATGTATTTTAAAGGAAGAATAAATACTGAGGAGAGTAACATTTAAAGTTTATATACTTGGTTAGGGGAACTTATTCATGGGTTTCCACTGGAATATTTCAAAGAATGCCGTACATCTTTAATAAATGAGGGTGGCTATACAATGATGGAGACAGATTATGAACCAATTTTATTCAATTCTGCACAAATGAATAAGATTAGGGCCCCCCAGGGACTGATAACATGAAATTATATAATTTTTATTAGTGCATATTTGAAACACTGGGCTTCTCAGATCAATGGATCAGCACCTGGCACCCTCCATTCTGCCATGATGGGCAGATACACCTCAGAATTTGTGTTGCCGCTTTGGTGTGTGGAGTGTCGTTTTAATTAGAAAAGGACAGAAAGGACACATAAATCAACAATTGCTTCAAGAATGATCTTATTGGGAGAAGGCCAAACATGCATCAATACTGTGAAGGGATTTTATGACCAGAGTCCTGATTAATCCAACTCTGTTCTCACTGACTTTTATTTTAAAGAATTAAAGAGATGTGCTCAGTTGTGTGGCTGGGCCAGGGGCCACGTGGACAGGGCGTTCAGGGCTCTCACCCACGTGTGGGGAGGTGACTCCTGAACGGACAGAGGTCAGCACACCGTTGGTGTTGACATCTTGTTAGAAGGGAATGAGGAAGTGCATTTCTCCCCGGATGACTTACTATAAGGAAGGCTGAGCCGGGCCCGTGAGGAGCATGCGTTACGAACCAAAGACGATGATCCCCCAAAAGCTTTCCAGATAAAGAAATAGAACCGAAGGCGCCCCCTGCTTTGGCTGAAGTACACATAGCAAGTTGCAGGGAGAAATTCTTTAGAAAAGGGGCAGATGATTAATTTACTTCCTGCATAATTGTCTACCCGAATCAATAATCACTAGACATATACATCAGAAAAAGGTGTGCATCTTTGGTGAGAATGTGCTGAAAAAAATTTGCATTTATCCAATTTTCACCAGGGAGGTCCACTCAAAGCGGGCACTGAGCTGTGAAATTATGAATTCGCAGGCTGAAGGCAGATGCTTGCGAAATAGAAAGGTTCTTCTCCCCAGGTTCATTGAATTATTAAAAAATAAAAATTAGATAAGTCAATAAAATAAGGCATATCATTCTTGCGCAGTGATGAGTGTAGGAGACGCACCGAGTTTATAATTAATCTAATGCCGCGACAGTGACTCCCGTTAAATAGTGTCTCACCCTCGCTCTTTCTTTCTTTTCAAACTTGGCCTTGTTCGCATTCGAAGACACCAGCGATGATCTCATCATCCTCTCCTTCTCAAGTTCGTGGCTTTGACAAACAGGGGTAAGGAGAGAGGACACTCAGGTAAGTGCCCGCAGTTTACATTCTTGGGTTGGGAGGCTGGGTTCTGCATGTCATTCAAAGTAATAAGTGAATGTGTTAATAAATAAAACCAAAGACACCAGCAGACCCCCGCGCTGCGATTTCTGGCTCCTCTGATTTAGTACCGAGACCCAGTAAGAGAGACCAAAGGTGTTTCATTCATCTCCAGGGCTGCCTCGCATGGTGCTTTATTTTTGCATTGCCATTCATTTAAGTGCTTCTTCATTGATAAAAACGTAGGCCTGATTTCCCGTGGGAAGAACACCTAGAAAGATGGACAGAATGGTTAGTTTTCCCATGTGAGGTAAGGTCATGATGCAAAATGGTTATTCAGTGCATCACCTTTATATGAAAAAGAGCCAAGCAGGGGTCAGTGGAATGGATAGGAAGCCAACATGTTGGTCAATTTATATGATCACACACACACACACACGCACACACACATACACATCACACACAATACAAAGAATTCCCTCACCCACTAGCGCTGTGAGATATGGGCATTTGGCAGTTGTTGGTGATACTTAAGTGTGTTGTTTTCGGGCTTTTTGATTCTTGAGATTTGATTATGCTATTGTTAGTGAATCGATGAATAAAGGAATGTTACATGTCTAAAGGAAGGAAGGAAAAGATGCCTAGTGTACAGCCACGAGGAGCATTCTGAGGTGTATAACTCCGGGATTCTGATTAAGCCCTGTAACGCTGAGGACCATTATAAAGAGAAAGGTAGTTATTTTCCCGGAGGGAAAGAGATCACTCCAGAACTTACGAGGATGAGAGGGGTTCACGAGCTTTAGTTCTCAGTGTCTGTGAGACGCATTCTAAATGAAGCAATGCAGGACTAAAACTGTGTCAGTGCGCACAGCCAGCAAACAAGAGTTATCCTCATTATTCTTTCTGGAAGCACCGAATTTCATAACCTAAATAGACCACGTCTCTCTTTGTGATTCCCATAAAGGGCATATCCTATTCGAGGAGAGTCCATGTTCGTTTGGATTAGTGGCGGGCTGCTGGTTGTTGGTTTTATTTTAAAAGGGATCAAATCACGTGAAAAATAATTGCTTAAATAAGTGCCTGATTGGAAGAAGATCCATCATGTCAAGAGGATGATGGTAGGTGTGATCAGATCAGTTCTGTTTACTGGTTATACTTGAAAAACAAAAACGGTCTAGCAGATGATATCTCTGGGCAGTGAGCAGACAGACAGACGTTAGAATCAGTCAAATGATTGGCCAGCATCTTGGCCTGCATTTGTTTTGAAGGGATTGTTAAAAGCGAATGAATGAATGAATGAGTTCGTATTTTGATCCATTATTGAAAGTATTACCAGGAGATGATTAGATAAAGAAGTGGTACACGTCTAGAAGGGAATACTACTCAGCCATAAAAAAGGTGAAATACCGCCAGTTGTCACAACAGGGATGGGTCTCAAGAATAACATGTTAAGCAAAATAAGTTAGAAAAAATTAAGGACATGTTGCTTTCCCTCATACGTGGGTGGGGTATGACACTGAAAGCAACAAATGAGAAAATTCGAAAAACCAGCAAAACTCATACACACAGCTGAGGGCATTTCACGGTAAAGGGAGTCAAGTACAGGGTGACGGAAGGTTTCACTTTGGGTCTCGAGCACAGAATGCAACGTACAGAGGACGTGTTACAGAATATTGTACCTTTGAAACCTGTATGATCGTATCAACCGATGTTACTTCAATAGATTTAAAACAAAAAAAAAAAGGGAAGGAGGCAGAGTCGGGGTGAGGGAGGAGGAAGTGGCATGAAATGAAGGTAATGATGAAATCATTTTAGATGCAGAAAAATAGGCCTGAGATCCCTCCCTTTGGACAAAGCGCTCGTGAGCTGTTGTATGACATGGTGTTTCAGTTCTGAGTGACTGGTTTTACTCGTTTTCATGACAAAAAAAAGAATAAACTGATGAACAAAATAGATCAAAGACATAGAAGCTGGAACAGATGGAGGAATTTAAGAGGAGGGGGCGTGGGAAGAGATCAGCCAGAGAACTGGTAGGCAGATAGGCAGCACCCATAGACTCACACACTAGGGTGCTGAAGGCTTGGGGCAGAGGGAGCTGGAGGGTATTCGGGTTCCATGGCGGGAAACGGGGTGGGGGGAGAAGAAATGATCACGTTATTCTAGGAGTAATTACCGGAGAGAAAAACCAGTGAGTGAACGTATTGCTTAGGGTGGACATGCCACTCATCCCTCATGGCACACTCTACGCGATGTGTGAAGAGGGTCCTTAAAAAAGATGAATGAGGCTGTGAACCATGTGGCCTGGGAATCAGTGTACATATAGTAGCGCTAGTTATGTTTAATAGTCGTGTGTTGGGTGGTCTGTTGAACAGTGTTTATGACAGGCATCAACATTTAAATCGTCAATGAATCGACACGTAAAAAGGAAGAATCGTTTTTCACAAAGTTGAAATCAGTTGTATTGTGTGCATTCTATCAGATGGTATTCGTCTTCCTGTGACTGACTCCCTTCCCGTAGCATCATACTCGCCAGGTTCAGCCACGTTCTCATCCACGGTCCGATTTCACTCTTTTTTCTGGCCACGTCATGTTCCGTTACATATATGTTCCACCTCTCCTCTATCCACTCATCTGCAATGGCCACTTGGGCTGCGGCCGTATGGCGGCTCTTGTCAATAATGCGACATTGAGTGTCATCTCTTACGAACGTAGGGTTTGGGGTTTTTCAGCTGTATCCCCAGAAGGAGAGTGGCCAGGTCGGAGGGTCGTTCTGTATTTAATTTGTTAGGAAGCTCCACCCTGTTTTTCATCGCGGATGAGGGTTCCCTTTTTCCCACATTCTCCCCAACACTTAGAATTTGTGCATTTATCGATGCCAGCTATTCTGATGGGCGTGAGGTGGCCTCATTGTGTTTTGTTTTTTTTTCCAAAAGAAGGAAGCATTTCTTTACCTTCACATTCTCTGCACACTCCATACCAAAAAAACAGAAAACAAAGAGTCTGCAACTGGACCTTGACTTTTATATGTATTAAAGCACCGATTAATATATATATGAACACACACACATACACACACACACACACACACACACACACACACACACACACCCTAGTTAAAGCCTAGGTGGCCCTCGCACCGTCACATCATAACAAGATGGCTGCCCCTACGTCATCTCAAAATGGCCGCCACAAGATGGCTGGCAGGGGATGGTAGGTGTGGGCAATCCAAGCCTTTGGGGGTAATCAGGCCGGCAGGGAAGGGCAGTTGGGAGCCAGCCTCATTGTGGTTTTACTCCATCTCTCTCATCATTAGTGACCCTGAGGACCTTTCCATATGTGTGGTGGCATCTGTATGTCCACCTTCAAGAAGTGTCTATTGAGGTTCTCGGGCCATTTTTCTTTGGATTCCTCTTTTTTTTTTTTTTTTGTATTAAGTTGTATGAGCTCTTTATAAATTATGGATAGTAACCCCTTATGAGATGTGTCATTATTGACTATTTTCTCCCATGTAGGTTGTCATTTCATTTAGTTGCTGGCTTCCTTTGCTGGGCAAAATCGCTTTAGTTTGAGATAGTCCCATGTGTATTTATTTTTTCTGTTTCTCTGCGTGAGGAGATGTATCAGACAGAAATGTCACTAAGAGAAACGTCAGTTTACTGCCTGTTTTCTTCTAGTAGTGTTAATGGTTTGGAGTTCCACATTTAGGTCTTTAATTAATTTTGGGTTTATTTTTGCATATGTTGTGAGAAGGTGGTCTAGTTTCATTTTTGTTGCATCCAATTTCACCAGCACCATTTATTGAAGAGACTGGCAGAAAAAAGGTTCCCTACCCCTGCCTGAAACAGTCAATGGCCAGGTCACTAAGAGTAATCAACCCTGAAAGCGACAGAAATGAACCTGTCTCTCACTCGTGTTGAATTGGAATAATCTAACTTTGTGCTCCTTCATAACACATAACTATACTTGGTTAATAACTGGTGCTTTTATTTTCTTTAAATAGATACCGTTTCTTTTTCTGAAATATGAAAACCCATAAACTACCCCCCGCAATCCAGAACATGAAGTCTGAACTTTGTTACTATGCTCTCGCCCCCTTAGACATACATTAATTGACCACAGTGGCCTGGGTTTATTTCTGAGCTTACTATTCTATTCCATTGGCCTATGTGACAATTTTTATGCCAGTGCCATGCTGTTTTGATTACTGGAGCCTTGCAGTATTTGATAATGAGACCTCCAGCTTTTCTTTTCCTTTCTCAAGGTTGCTGTGGCTTGCAGTTAAGGGTGATCACGTGCTTTCTCTGGAAAAGTAAATTGATGTTAAAACCATTCATGAGTATAACAATAAGTCAATAAATAAAATGATGAATGAATACATACAAAAAATAGGATCTCATATGGACTCCTGGGAAAATTATCCCATGAGAAAAGTAGTTAAATCCATCCATTATTATTAAACTGTCCTATATTCTTATTCTGTGGTCAGAGACTCCAGAGCAGGATACTGGTCGTAGTCAGGTTATGTTGTATTGGGGATCAGATAAAGTCTATAAATAAGATGGCAGGCCATCCACGGGCCATTGAGGAAAATGTAGATGAGTTAAGGTTTATGATTAACTTCGCACATGCTCACTAATATACTTGGGGACATTTAAGTGTAGACGCTTCTATTCTTTTGAAAATCTGCTTTTAGGCCACACATTGGATACATCCTCGCTTATTAATTATTGTGGGTTCGGGGTCAGTATTGTACCCTAATTATTCTTCATGGGTAAAAATCTTGGCTCTCATTTCTGTGGATAAAAATACCTTGAAACCGATTGCAGTAACCAAGTTCAGACTTCATGTTCTTGATTGGGGGGTAGTTTATGGGTTTTCACTTTTCGGAAAAAGAAATGGGTATCTATTTAAAGAGAATAAAAGCACCAGTTATTAACCAAGTATAGTTATGTGTTATGAACGAGCACAAGGTTAGATTATTCCAATTCAACACGAGTGAGCGACAGGTTCATTTCCGTCACTTTCAGGGTTGATTACTCTTAGCAACCTGGCCATCGACTGTTCCAGGCAGGGATAGGGAACCTTTTTCTGCCAACGAATATTTGGATATTTAGAACATCATTTGCGACCCATCCAATACGACCAAACTTAAAAATTAGCCTCTTATCTTTGGTCAGACATTGAAAGGGGAGCGTGCAAGCAGGTGGCTGAGAGTGTGAGGGGTCTTTTCTGGGGTAAGATGGTGGCTTCAGGGTCAGTGTTGTGTCCTGTTTAAAATACGGACAAATTAAACAAAAAGGATTGAATATGGATCACCAGTGAGCTCAGGATTTCTGAGAAGCAAGGAGTTTAATCACGCATTGTGTGACAGAGAGATTCATCCGTTGATCTTAGCCATTTCGGAGCACTCCTTGTGATTTGGGGGACTTTAGGTGCCAGTTTTGTTACTGTCCGTCAATCAATGAGCGAATCAATAAATAAACGTGGAAATGAATGAAGGAAAAGGGTGCCAAGCCGAATCCCATGATGAGTGCCCTCGGGTGTCTGAATTAAGGATGTTGATTAAGCCCGATAGCTGAGAGACCCATTAGAACAAGAAAATTACCCTATTATCTCGGTGGGAAATGAGCTGACAGCAGAAGGTAGCTAGTGTCAGATCCGATCTTTGCTCTATGAAAGTTCTTGAGCATAGATTATACTTTAATACGTAAATTAATATATGAACGAAAGCATAAAATGTACATTAAAGGAAGGCCTTGATTGGAACAATTATGAGAGAATGTAATGAAATCGGAAACTGGGTTAATGCAATTTGGAAGCGAGGCGTCCCCGCAAAACACATAGATCAAGGGCCTGACACCTCCGGGTGAGGATCGTTAGAGGACGGCTCTGTCGGGGGTCAGTGTGGCTGCGGCTGGGGAGCCGCCGAATTTTGGGGGTGTTGCCTCCTCTTAAAAAAGACCTCACTCTTTTAGGCCACTTTTATGTTCCTGATCAGACGGAGTGGGACGTCAGGAGGATTTCCATCCTCCCTCCGGCTCCGCACGCACACCTTCCCCATCATCGCCGCCGCCACCGCCGCCGCGTGTGCTGTAATTGATGGAGCCGCTCTGACATGTCATTATTAGCCAGGGGCCGCGTTTACATTAGGATTCACTCCTGTTTGGAAAGTCAATGGCCTGAGACAAATGTGTAATGATGTGTCCCTCATCGCAGCACCAGGCGGACCGTCTCCCCGCCCGAAACACCCCCGGCCCCGCCTCGGTGCTGTTCTCTTCCCAGGGACCCTGATTACCTCGAATCTTCTCACTGCCACCAGTTTTGCTTTTCTTTTTCTTTTTTAAAAAAAAATATATCTTACGGATTTTTGACAGAGAGGAAGAGAGAGGTACAGAGAGTTAGAAATATTGATGAGAGAGAGACATCGATCAGCCGCCTCCTGCACACCCCCTACTGGGGATGTGCCCGCCACCAAGGCACAGGCCCTTGACTGGAATCGAACCTGGGACCTTTCAGTCCTCAGACCGACGCTCTATCCACTGAGCCAAACCGGTTTCGGCCAGTTTTGCTTTTCCCGAATGTCATCTGATGGGACTCCCCCTTCAGATCGGCTCTCTCGCCGGGTAATAGGCATTTCAGGTTCCTCCAGGCCATTTCATGGCTTGATCGACCCCGTTAGTGGCTGAATAACCTTCTATGGGCTGGGAGTGACCCCGATTCTCCAGCCCCCTCCTCGAGGATATCTTGGTTGCTTTCAAGTTTTGATCATTTTGAATAAAGCTGCTCTGTGTGCATTGATATGCAAGATTTTGTGTGGACATCAGTTTTCAACTTTTCTTTGGTAAATACCGACGAGTACCATTGTTAGATTGTCTAGTAAGAATAGGTTTAGCCAAAACCGGTGTGGCTCAGTGGATAGAGCGTCAGCCTGTGGACTGAAGGGTCCCAGGTTTGATTCCTGCCAAAGGCATGTACCTTGGTTGTGGGCACATCCCCAGTAGGAGGCGTGCAGGAGGCAGCTGATCGGTGTCTCTCTCATCGATGTTTCTAACTCTCCATCATCTTCCTTCCTTCCTCTCTGTGAAAAATGAATAAAATATATTAAAAAAGAAGATGTTTAGTTTTGTAAGAGACCGCTCGCCCCGCGTGGCCCCTCGCTGTGTGTTTAATTGGGTGGCATGGGAAGTGGAGCGTCCCGCCATATGCTTCTGTGCCATCTGTGTGTCTCCGCTGGCAGTGTGTCCGTTAAGGTCTTTGGCTCACTTTTTAATTGGGTTGTTTGTTTTTTATTGTTGATTTTATATCCTCCCCATAACAATCCTTTAATGGATGTATCTTTTGCAAATCTCTTCCCCAGGCTGTAGCTTGTACTTGTTCTCCTGACAGTTTCTTTTTTTGCACAGAAGAAACTCTTAGTTTTAATTAAGGCCCGTTTGCCAATGACGCCTTCCTTGCGTTGTGTTTAAAAAGTCATCGCCAGACTCAGGGCCATCTAGATTTTCTTCTGTTAACAGGACTTTTACTGTTTTAGACTTTACATTTTGGTTTATGGGCTGTTTTATAAAAAAAATGTCTGAGTTGGTGTTTTTGTGGAATGTATTAGAGTGCTCTTGGTTCATAAATTTATATCGGTTTCAGGTGTCCACCTCTGGAATACACCATCTTTATGTGTTATTATGTGCTCACCAGCCCAAGCCAAGTCTCATTGGTCACCATGTATCCCTCCTTTATCCTCTTCCACCTTTCCCCTTCCCTCTGGTAGTCACCATACTCTATCTATGAGTTATTTCTGTTTTTTTGTTTTTGTTTGTTTATTTACTTAGCTTAATCATTTCATCTTTTTTAGCCCCCCCAAAACAAGTTGATTTTTAATAGTCCTAAAACACGCCTTTTAAGATACTGTTACTTTAAATATATTATCCCAAATAATTATGATTCACTTGGAGATAAGATCTGTGTTTGGATTCCTTTTTTTTTTGGTCTTCAATATCCAGCTGTTCTAGCACCATTTGTTGGAGAGGTTGTCTATCTTGCTTCATGGTATCACCTTTGCTCTTTAGTTAAAGACCAGTTGGTTCTCTCTATTTAGTGGGCTCTCTCTTCTGTTCCATTACCTCTTTATTCCATAGGATAGTTCCCGATCTTAGTGGAAAGATCGGGTTTCCTTTTTTTGGTCTTCGATATCCAGCTGTGCTAGCACCATTTGTTGGAGAGATTGTCTATCTTGCTTCATCGTATCACCTTTGCTCTTTAGTCAAAGATCAGTTGGTTCTCTCCATTTAGTGGGCTCTCCTATTCCATTACCTCTTTATTCTATAGGATAGTTCCCGATCTTAGTGGAAAAGCATCATCACTAAATATGTTATTATCTATAGGTCCTTCATCAAGTCGAAGAAATTTCTTTCTACTCATAGTTATCGAGAGTTTTTAATCAGGAATGGGTGTTGTATTTTTTCAAATGCTTTTTGCTTCATCTGTTGAGAGGATATTTCTTCCTTAGCTTCTTGTTGTGATAGATTACATTTATTTACTTTTTTAAAAAATATATTTTTATAGATTTTTTTACAGAGAGGAAGGGAGAGGATAGAGAGTTAGAAACATCGATGAGAGAGAGACATCAAACAGCTGCTTCCTGCATGCCCCCTGCTGGGGATGTGCTCCCAACCAAGATACATGCCCTGGACCAGAATCGAACCCGGGACCTTTCAGTTCGGAGGCTGACACTCTGTCCACTGAGCTAAACCAGTTTCGGCTAATTTACTTTTTAATATAGAAGCAACATTGCACACTTCGGACAAATTTCAGTTAGTCATTGAGGATTTTTATATTTTGTTTCATCAAAAATGTTGAACTTTAGTTGTCTTTTCTCGTAATGTTTTTGTCTGGCCTCACAGAATACGTTTGAAGTATTCCTTCTGCTTTTATCTTCTGAAAGAGATTGTAGAGAACGGTGCATCATTTTCCCATAAATATTTGGTGGGATTCACCAATGAACCCACCTGGGCTTGCTGTGTTCTCTTTAGGAAGGTTACTAAATATTGATTCAATTTCTTTAATAGATATAAATCTATTCATATTGTCTACTCTTCCTTGTATGAATTTTAGCAAATTGTGCCTTTTGAAGAATAGGCTCCTTTCATCTAAGTTGTCACAATTGTGATCACAGAATTGTTCATGGTATTCTTTGCATATCTTATTAATGTGCATAGGAAATATAATAGTTTCTTTCATTTGTGATATTAGTAATTTGTGTCTTCTATTTTTAGTCTGACTAGCAGCTAAGTGATTTTATTGAACTTCTCAAAGAATAGATTTTTGGTTCATTTATATTCTCTCTCTAAAAAATTTTTTTTTATTGATTTATGCTTTAATTCTTTTGCGATTTTATTTTTAAAATGTTGTTTTTTCAATTACAGTTTCCATTGAGTGTTAGTGTGTATTAATTTTGGGTATACAGTAGTGGTTCGATAACCATATAGTTTACAAAGCCTTCCCCCTGATATTTCCAGGACCCAATGCGCCCCATACATATGTTACTGACTTTATTTTTCATGCTTTACTTTACATCCCTGTTAATATTTTGTAACGACTGACCAGTATTTCTCGGCCCCTTCACCTTTGGGCAGTCATGCGTCTGTTCTCTGAATTCGAGTCTACTTCTGTTGTGTTTGTTTGTTTACATAACTTTACATAAAGTGAAATCCTATGGTATTCGTCCTTCTTTGACTTAAATATTTCACTTAGCACAATACCCTGTAGGTCCATCCATACTATCACAAAGGGTAAGATTCTGTTCTCTTTTATGGCCGAGTGATAGTTCATCCTACCCATGTCCCACCTCTTCTTTACCCATTTCATCTACTTATAGGTGCTTGGGTTCTTTAATAGCCTGGCTGTTGTAAATAATGCCGCAGCGAACATAGGAGTGCATGTATGCTTTTGAATTAGTGTTTTGATTTCTTTACATACGTCCATAAGTGGAATTGCAGGGTTGTAAGGCATATCTACTTTTAATATCTTAAGAAACATCCATGTCATTGTACACAGTATTTGTACCAATCTGTATTCCCGCCAACCTCCTCACCAATACTCGGGGTTTGTTGATGTG
Organism: Lasiurus borealis; assembly: GCA_004026805.1. Taxonomy (NCBI): domain Eukaryota; kingdom Metazoa; phylum Chordata; class Mammalia; order Chiroptera; family Vespertilionidae; genus Lasiurus; species Lasiurus borealis. Next base: position 15,755 of record PVJN01016930.1, on the reverse strand, counting down.
TTGAGGATAGCATTTTGACATCCGTGAAATTATGTCGCATTGTGATTTTAATTTGCAATTTTCTGATGACTGGTGATGCTGAGCATCTTTTCAGATGTCTAATGGGTATTTGTCTGTCCTCATTGGAGAAGTGTCTATTCCCATTCTTTGCCCACGTTTAAAATTGGATTATTTGTGGTTGTTTTTTTTGGTGTTGATTTCTATAAGGTCTTTATAAATTGCGAATATTTTACATTTTAGCTTGATGTAATCCCACTTTGTTTCTGTTGCCTGGGAAGATATATCAGAAAAAAATAAGACTAAGAGAATTGTTTGAGATTTTACTACCCTAAAGATTTTACCAAAGAAGAATTGTTTCCTTCTAGGACTCTTAGGTTTTGAGTCTTATCATTAAGTTTTTAATTTTTGTTGAGTGTATCCTTATATATGGTATAAGAAGGTACTCTAGTTTTGTTTTTTATTTTTTGCATGTATGTGTCCAATTTTCTCAACACCATTTATTGAAGAGACTTTAAACCAGCGGCCGCCAAACAGCGGTGCCGACCACTGGTGGTCCCTGAGGTTGGAAAGATTGGCGCCCGCTGGTTTAAGGAAACCTTTGGAGCAGGGGTCGCCCACCGATGGGCCGCGCCCCCCTGGTGGGTGGCCTGTGAGGGCCAAAAGGTGGCGACCACTGGCATAGACTGTTTTACCCCATCGCATGTTCTTGCCTTCTGGGTGAAAGATTAATGGGCCATAAGGCTGTGGGTTTATTTCTGGGCCCACCTTCTGTTCCATGGATCTACGTGTCTCATTTTTAGGCGGGCGCCATGCTGTTTTCATTATGATGGCCTCGTCCTTTTGTTTGATGTGAGGTAGCGTGATTCCTCCAACTTTGTAGTATCCGCTTTAGGAATTAGTGTAATGCTGGCCTCAAAAATGAGGTTGGGAGTCTTGCCTCCTGCTGCATTTCTTGGAATAGTTTGAGACAGATAGGTTTTAATTATTTTTTGGTAAAATTGACGTGTGAGGCCATCCAGTCCAGGAATGTTGTTTTTTATTTGGTGGGGGGGTATATTTTTAAAAATTTCTGCTATAATTTTGTTAGTTGTAATCAGTCTGTTCAGATTTTCTTCTTGATTCAATTTTGGAGATCGTTTGTTTCTAGGAATTTACTTCTTCCTGATCATTTTGTCCTATTTGTTGGCATGTAGTTGTCCATAATATTTTTTCATGATCCTTTGTATATCTCTGGTGTTACCTCTCCTTTTTCATTTCTGATGTTATTTATTTGGGTCCTCTCTTTTTTATTGATGAGAGGCTGCTTAAAAGTTTATCTATCTTGCTTATCTTTTCAAATAACTAACTCTTGGTTTCCTTGATCTTTTGCATTGCTTATTTCAGACTCGGTTTTTTAAATTTCTGCTCTGAAATGTGTCATTTCCATTCATGTACTCAGTTTGGGCTTTGTTTGTTCTTTTCTCAAGTTCCTTTAAGTGGAAAGTTTGGTTGTTTGAGATTTTCTTGATTCTTGAGGTAGTAACCTTGAGGCGGGGGAGACTATGAGACACTCGAGTCGCGGTAAACTGGTGGGTCGTGTGCAGCCGCCCGATCCGCGCGATGACTCCTATCTCAAATGTTGCTCGTATTTCAAAGCAAAAATCGCTCACTCGTTGGCTCGTATCTCAAAAATCTCGTATGTTAGGGCACTCGTATCTCAAGGTACCACTGTACTAGAGTGCTATGAATTTTCCTTTTTGGACTGCTTTTGCAGTGTCCCACAGATCTTTGCTGGTGGTTTTCTAATTTTCATTTGTTTTAAGGGATTTTTTGATTTCTTCCTTGATTTAATTGTTATCGTATTCTTTGTTTAGTGATATATTAATGAGCTTCCATGTGTTTGTGTGTTTCAGGTGTTGTTGTTTTTTTCTTATATAGTATCATGGTCAGAGAAGATTCTGCTTTAATTTGTATCATTTCCTTTATTTTGGATTATGGATTTAATGTGTTCTTTTATTAGTTTACTAAAGCATATTACTGATTTTTAATCTTTCGTGTTTGTCTTTAAATAAAAAGTACATATTCAATGTGTGCAACATTGTGTTTTGATATACATACACATAGCTATTGCTGTAATCATGGTAATTAATGTATATGTCTCTTCATGTGCTTTTTTCCTTTTTTTTGTTTTTGTTATAGCAATCTACTCTCTTAGCCAATTCCCAGCATATACAATATGTTATTAACTGTAATCATCTCACTATACATTACATCTCTAGAACCTATTCGTTCTACATAATAGCAACTTGGTACCCTGACAGGCGTCTCCCTTTTTCCTCCATCTTCCACTTGTGACTGCCAGTATTCTACTGTCTACTTCCACAAATTCAACTTCCTTAGATCCCACATATAAGTGAGATCATGCGGCATTTTTCTTTATGCATCTGGCTTATTTCACTTAGCAAAATGTCCTCCAAGTTCATCCATGTTGTTACACATGATAGTCTCATTTTTTAAGACTGAATTATATTCCACTGTGTGGATACCATAATTTCTTCATCCATTCATCTGTCAACTGACACTTAGTTTTTCTTTTCTAAAATATGCATTCAGTACTATAAAATTTCCTCTAAGCACCGCTTGTGCTGCATCCATTTTTTTTTAAAGAAACAGGAAACATTTACAGAAATGAGTATTTGATTGAGCACGTATCTCATAAACTGTCAAGCAGTTATGGAATGTATTGTTGATCAGATTGTGTTCACTAAATTTTATTAACAATCTCAAAATTGACTCAGTTGTTTCTCTGAGTATCAAGTAGATAGACAGATGTCAGTACCATTCCGGATTTATTTCCAGTGTCTTTGCCTTTGCAGATATTGAAATATTGTTATAATGAATAAATGAGTAAAATCCTATCATAATGATTTAAAATGTGAGGAAGGACAGATCAATGAATACCAGGATTTATGAAACAATGATAATGATTCATTTGGGTTTTCATTACTGAGGTTTATTGAAAGAAAAATTCCTGGCATCCCTTCATATTTGATCAGGGACATTCAACAGTATTTCTGTGTTTGATTACTGGCTAATACACTAATTTGACTTTTTAAAATATAATGAACATATGGCTATAAGTCATCCCATAAGTGATTACATAAATAAGTGAATGAATAAAAATATATATAATAGGAACAAGCATGAATCATTGAAAATGTGAAATAAGGATTTAAATATACCCAATGCTGCAAAAGTAGCATCCGTTAAAAGTACCTTTTAATTTGTTAAAACTGTTAAAGTATAAATACTTTTTGATAGATACTGTTCTTATTCTAATGCGGATTCGACAGTGGCTAGTATATTAATTAAAAGTAAAAGTAAAATAGTGGACTAATTAGAAAGGACCAAAGTTCCTTGCTCTCTAGTTCCATGTAGTTAACATACATTAAAATACAGGCTAATTCTGCCTTGTCCTCCACAGAATGACTACCAGAGAGCTGACCTTTTCATTTTTCGAAGAAACAAAACCTTGGCAGTTAGCTCTGTGGATAAAAACCACAGTTCGTAAGACTCGAGGTGCCCATCATTGGTTGCAATGTTTTGTTCACAAATATTTTGTGGTTTGTCAAAAGCAGCCATAATTATAAAAGCAAGTGTAGACCAGTGACGGGAATATGTCCAGAATAAAAAATTATATCTAATCTAATTTGGGGTAACTGAGGGGATTAGAAAAGATAGGATCATTTCATTCCTTTTTCAGAAAAATTAGATATGGCATTTTAGTTACCTCCCCAAAGGACTTAACCATGTGCATATTTGTGTAGTCTTGGAGGATATCCATGTGTGTGGCAGCCCATAGGCAGGGAAGATGCCGTGTGTAAGAGGATTAAAGATGGTGGTTTCACCACTCCATGGAACTATCTTTCAAACACGAGCTGATTCCATAAAGGAAAGCCGCAGGAGACAAATGGTAAATGTGGCTTTGGCATGAAGCACAGATGTACTGGATCACGCATGTTCTCTGAGGTCCGCCATGAAGGACATTAGTCTGATGGGAAGATCTTCCTGGAATTTTAAGAATGCACTGTTAGTCACGGATCAGTGAATAAGCAAGCATGAAAGAATAAAAACATGCTTGAACCCATGATGAGTACCATGCGGTAGCTGAAGGAGTTTTGATCAAACCCATATACAATTCTGAGTTCCGCTAATAATGGACTCACGGTAGCTTGTATTTGGGCTTTTTTGATTGTTGAGGATGGATTATAATTTTGATGATAAAATTCATCCACAAATAAATAAAATGAATGAGAAAAGAGGACAGGTCATTCACCTACTATCAAGAAATTTAGTGAAACACGAATTACTATTAAAAGTTCGCTGGGGCTCAACTTGCAGAGAATTAAAAGTCAGGGCTTTCTCTGCTCTGACAGGAGCGTATACCCTGTCACTGCACATTGACAGTCAGGGTTTCGTTCTGGGCTGGTGGCGGATTGCTGACGGATTGTTTTATGAAGGAAATGGAAACACATTTACTCGTGTAAATATTTGGTTAAATAACCACATAATTGGAAACCAGGCACTGAGACCGAAGATGAGAACGTTTTATATGACAGTACTCAACCAGTAATCTTTTCACTGATTTCTATTAAAACACAGAGCAGAAGCAAGTCTATTATTGTTTTTATCTGGGAAATAAGATCTCAGAGGCTGAAGTGTTTGGACAGAGAATAATATAATTTCATAACTTAATCTGTTTCAAACATTCAGCAAACCGCACATCAGCCAGGACCACATTTTGACACGAGGGTCCCCATTCGTCTTTGCTCCCAACAACGCCTCTTCTAGAAAGAAGTCTAGGCTCTGCTGTTATTTGAAAGGTGCACCTAGAACTTTCCAGGTTAAAATAATTTGGTTCTGGATTGTGGCTTAACCATTTTGGGTTTTTAGAAAAATGCCGACATGGTAACCCTGAATAATAAAACAAACCAGGGAATAAATTGATAAATACATTATAGTAGAGGACTGATGAGATTTTACCATGAAAGAAGTTAAATAGGTCTCATTCTATATAAATAACTACAATAGAAAGGTTATCTTTTGTCTCCCTAGGTAGGCAGAAATAAAGTCACCAGTCACTCATTGGTAAAGTTTTTGCATTGAACAGTGAACTCAATGGTGTTCCTATTATTTAATAGGAAAGTTTAAGGAAACGTAAGATGGCCATTGTTGAGGAGATGATAAGAATGTGATAGGAGGCAGGATTATGATTAGTCTAATCTTTCTGACAAATTTAAATTTAAAAAGACAGGAGGTCACTGATGATTTCAGGTCAGGGCACAGGCCACTAGGAGACGGTGTGCAGGAGGCAGCCAATCAGCGATTCCCTGTGATCATTGCCTCCCAGCCCCTCTCCCTCACTCTGCCTGAAATTCATAAAAACGTATTAAAACGAAATACAGAGGCCAACTCTGTCTTCGTTTTAAAAGATAAGCCGCGACTTTCCCTTTATAGAACGAATGCCGCTGACTTAGTCATTTCCCGGAGCCGTCACTTCTGCCACTGAGGCGTACAAAAGCTGATGCAAGGAAACACCAGTCCCGATCATAGAGGGGGTGCCCCCCAGTTATTTCCGTAAAATACCTGGTTAAATACTGTGTGGGGTTCACTCGGAGCAGCGCGAACTGAAACTGATGATTAACGTGACTCAGCGCGGCGGCAGGTGGTGCGGGAGGGAGGGAAGGGGCGGGAGGCCTTCGCACTCTCTGAACGCGGTTTACCGTCTCCTGCCACGTTCCTGTCGCATCTGCCTAATGTGAGAGGGATCCTCCTTGTGACCTTTTGGGGCTACAGCACCTGCCAAGACAGCAGGTGCCAGTTTCCTCACGTCTGAGCTAAGTTACAGACGGGTCTGTGCTGACCAGTTACACCAACTCCGGTAGATGGACACACCTGGCCAGAAGGGCGGGTGGACACTCGTCCTAAGTCAGGGTCTGACAGGAAGGCGGGGCCGGCCAGCCCCCGAGAACAGCGATGCTCCATTGGCTCCCGGTGGGAAGGGCCGGGGATAGATCGTGGTGGCACTTAAGGCTTCGTTCTGTGTCATTAGCGTTGATTGATTACATAATAATTGTTCTTCCTCGTGAATCCACGAACGTACGGATCATTTGCAAAAGGCGTGAGTGCGAGAGACAATAGGAAGCTGCCCGGGTCAATGAGGAACATCGGTGCAGGGATCGGAGCCGACACACCCCTTCCATTAGGCGGCCGAGACTCTGGGGTCCGGCAGAGAGAAGGAACCGGTCGATATTCCCGTCGAAAGCAGCGCGGAGTGGGCGTTAGGAAAGTCGATAACCCTCAGTCCGGCCTCGGTGACTCGGAGGTGGAGGTGGCAGTCCTTCCCGGAGAATCGATCCGGAAGAAGCGCAGGGATGTGTGTGTGAAGGACGAACAGGCTTGTTCATGGAGCAGTTGGGACCTGGCGGTGAAATGACTTCATGTCCTGGAGGGAAAGGGACAGGTTTTGTCTGTCCTCCTCTCACCTGGACACATTAGCCCCTGTGTTAGGCGGTTTGTGAGTTTTAGTCGTTTTTGGTAGTATTTTTTCCCCCTAATATTAAAAAAGGGGACGTATGTGAGGCCATCAGCATCCCATTAATCACCACCTCACTCATGGCTGTTCCTGTGGTCGCAGATCTGCAAACCCTACAGCTCCGAGTCTCAGGCCAGGCGGCGGGTGTCATGGTGTTGGTTATATTATCACTTAAAGCGAAGCCTTTAATACCGGATCGATAACAACAACAAAAACGGCGTTTTCGAGCCAAAGTTTATTGTTACCGACAGCCCGCCTTCAGAGAGAATCCCGATCTGGTCTGGACGTGCGTGTCCCCTCCAGAGGGAGAGGGGACAGCTGAGTGGCCTGCAGGGCAGTGCCCGCAGCCATAGTGAGGCCCCTGGTTTACAGTGCGCGCCCGCAGTGTTTGGGGGCGCTCTCTGCGGAATGTAAAGTAATCACGCGTCCCCGCACGGGAAACAAACGCAGCGCTCCGGTGCGGGCCGGGGTGGCAGTGGATGACAGACCAAATGTCGTGTCTCATCTAAACGAGCCCGGCCGCGGCGCGTTCCGAGCGGGGTTATTGGGTTCGTTCTCGGCGGAATCCAGCGGGCTGTCCCCACAGCCTCCGAGGCGGGGACTTTTCCGGGGCAGGGACATGCAGAAGGCGGTTTCATTACTTTTAACGGGGACGTCTTTGACACGCGGACACGTTCCCTGCGAGAGGCCACGCGGGAAGAGAGCGGGACATCAACGCGGGATGGTGTCCCAGCCCATGTGCGGCTTGAGTGCCATCACACACAGACGGAGTTTATTAGTTTTTTGGGTTTTTTTATGCGACAAGAGCCTGAAATTCAAGGATCTTGTTTGGGAATTTTGCGATGATATTATTATTATCATCGGTGAAGCAGGGAAGTAATCATCTTTTTATAAAAAAGAAAGAATCCCCAGCCTGGAGCGGTGATGAATGTCACGGGGTTTCTGAAGCAGGAATTTTGATTAAACCCTAAGACCGCGTCCATCGCGCCGACACACCTCATTATCTTCTAATGAGGCCGCGCGCCCCTCGCCTCGGGGCTGCGGTTCGGGGTGTGAATTCATTATCGTCACCAAATTAGCGCCCGCATAAAGGAACACGCCGGCGAGCGAGAAGTCAGGAACACGGGTGCGCTCCCGGTAGCCCGTTGAATGGAAGGCGGGAAGGTACGAGAAGGCAATTTGGAAATTCTCGGGGCCCGGGATCGGTAGTCAGGGCGCCGGTCACCCCGGGAAGCGGCATATGGCGATGTTTGGTTCTGGGTGGAGGCAGGTTGCCAACCGGCCATGTTATGAAGGGAAGGGACATACATTTACATAAATCCCTGATGGAGTAAACTCTGCAGTGGAGGCCGAGAGCAGGGAGCAGGGGGGAGCGGGTTTTGTACAAACACGGCCATGATTAATGCGGCCTTTTAATGCGGTTTTGTGTAAGCAAACCCTCGCGCAGGGCCCCGCGCGCCGTGCTGCTGGCGAGGGCCGCGGGGACGCATGTAAATATTATGGAGGCGCTGACCCGTTGCGGGTGGTCTCGCATACGTCGGGGTGTAATCTGAGGGGGCGAATGTATACGTTTACATTTCCGTCAGCCAGCAGCACATCCAGGGGACGCACGCAGGGGGGTGTCAGCATCATGCGGCATCATGTCTTACACAGCTGAGACCCACAGGGAGACAGAGGTTCCAGGACTTTCCAATGGCGCCTCAAACACGGGCAGATAACAGCGTTCCACTTCCAGTTGGGGGGCTGTTTATGCTTTTGGGAATTCCTTTAGGGAAAATGAAGAGATGGTCTTCTTACAGAATGACGTAAAGCAAGTGACTGGATAAATATATGAAGCAGGGTCCACGTAGACCATTGGTGAGACTGTGCCATGCATTGAATCTGTCATGTATCCCATTCCATTCCGCACAGAGTTCAACATAGAAGGTCATCTTGGCTGTTACCTATGTGGGCAGCAAGTACAGACAGATATTCTTTATACACACACACACACACACACACACACACACACACAATTTCTTTATTGATTTCAGAGAGGAAGGGAAAAGGAGAGAGAGATAGAAACATCAATGATGAGAGAGAATCCACACACACACACAATTTCTTTATTGATTTCAGAGAGGAAGGGAAAAGGAGAGAGAGATAGAAACATCAATGTTGAGAGAGAATCATTGATTGGCTGCCTCCTGCATGCCCCCCACTGGGGATCGAGTCTGCAACCCAGGTACGTGCCCTTGGCCGGAATCGAACTTGAGACCCTTCAGTCCGCAGGCTGATGCTCTATCCAGACCGATATTCTTAATAATAATAGTTTGTTCCTTTTTAATGTTAGTAACACTGTTGCTCACTATATTTCTTAAGCACATGTTGCCCAGCCAGTGTGGCTCAGTGGTTGAGCATCGACCTATGAACCAGGAGGTCACGGTTCCATTCTCGGTCGGGGCACAGGCCTGGGTTGCAGGCTCGATCCTCAGTGTGGGGCAGGCAGGCGGCAGTCAATCAGTGATTCTCTCTCACCCTTGATATTTCTGTCTCTCCCCCTCCTTTCTTTCTGTGAAATCAGTAAGATAGATAAAAAATAAAATGGCCCATGTTAATAAATATGAGGTCGTGGATGCTCTCTCCTTCCAAACATTAGGAAAGGATTTAAGTCTTTGATTGATTGGTTATTGATCCTTTAAAATAGCCCCAGGTAGACTGATTCTTTGAGAAATTCGTTGTTCACTCCTCAGAATGAACGCTCTCAGGTCTTATTAGTGTCTCGCGGGGGCCATCTTGCTTTTCCCTCTTTGGAGAACAGAGACGAGATCGAGGAAAGTCCTAATCAGCGTTTAGGTTCCCATTGGGGGCTCGGTCATCCACTGAAATGTCCTGACAGACCCCAAGGGACTTGGCCTTGCTTTCCCCATTCCTGGACACTGATTGTTTTATTCATCAACTGGCCAGCCCGTCAGGAACAATACGTGAGAGGAAGCACGGAGCACCCACTCTGCTCAGTGACGGATGTCGCTTGGGACATTCTGGACAAACACTCTGATGTCCCAGCTGCTCCTGCGGCCACCCGCCGCTGGGGAATGTGCTGACAGGGGGGCTGGGAAGGTCCGATGATGGTTCCTGAGTATGAATCACATTATTACAAGTAGATCCACACCTGAATGCAGTACAAAGAGGAGGGTGGCACCTTACCTAGGAAGCAAGGAGCGTTGTTAATGCAGTTTTGAAACTTTGTGCTCCAATAAAATAGCGTTGAGGCAGACAGGCAGACAGAGGAGTAATCAATATTGTTTTTCTGAGTTGGTCGTGAGTTTCTGTTTGCAGGTTTTCTGTTAAAAAGGGATAAAAACTTCCATAAATGCATAGTAATAATACTTTATGTAATAAGCTCAATAGCAATATGACAAATCATGATGCACACATTAGTGTACAATTATTTTAACATATAATAATCTAATAATCAACAATAATAGTATGCACATGAGTGGATAGTGATTGAAATGTGGAAACGGTCTAAATATGATCACTGAGAAATGTGATTATTCATTCCTTACTCCTTTATTTTTTTTTTTTATTTAAAGAGAAACACGTAAATGCATTTTGTAGAGAAACAGCCCCTGGATAAATTTAGCTTCACCCAATGTCCTTCCCCGTTGTCTGATACGCGAGTGAAAGAATAATTTCATATGTCAGCCCTTTCCTTAGAAAAGCACAAAGCGGGGGCCAGGGAGGCGACATGTGTGTCTGCAGAGGCGTGAGCCATCCTGCTCCAGCCTTAGGAAGCCCCTTAAACCGCCAAGACCCCAGCCCCCCTAAAAGCCTCTTTTCATTAGTGTCTCAGTTCAAATCGATTCGCAAAGAACACCCCGTGTCTCACTGGCGCCAGCCACATGTCGGCCGTGCGTGGCCAGTGGCCGCCACGGTGCGCGGGGACCATAAGCCACGTGTCCTCCCCGGCGGCTTCCATCAGCCGCCGGCGCCGAGACAGCGCGTGGCGTGGGCTGGGAGCTTCGGGCCGCAGAAGGTCTGCCCTTTCGCGTTTCCCTGAGGCACAGAGAGCAGACGGTTCAATTAACCTCAGTTATCAAATAAGTGAATAAATAAGTTAATCAATAAAGATGTGAGAGAAAGCACGGCGTGTCCTAGTGGATAGATTGAACTTGACTTAGCGTTTCAAGAAACCAACTCATTTTGGAAAATTTTTCTCCAATAGAAAGCGGTGTCCCCGCCATGAACGTGTCATGACACCGGTTATGGGGTAACCGGTTCAGCACAATCGTGGGTAAAAACCGGACGGAAAACGTTTCCTTTCCAAGCTGATTGATAATCCGCCTCATTTTGGCGCTGCGTTTGATGCAGACATGTATCCGGCCATAGAATCTAGGGCTGCAGTGTCCACTTTGGTGCCCCCTAGTCATATGTGACCTTTTAAATGTTAAAGAATTCATGTTGCATGTTAAATCCAGTTCCTCGGGTGCCCTAGCCACATGGGAAGTCCCTTGTTACCTGTGGCTAATGGCGGTGGTATTGGGGAGCCCAGTCATAGGACACTCATGTCTCATGCCCAGTTCTCCTGGGGGTCCTCACGGAGGGAGGGGTGCCTCCGGAGACGGAAGGGGGTGGGATGGGACAGGTGTGAAGCGGTGATGTTAATGGTCCCTCAGGGATGGCCGTGGCAGAAAGAGATCTAGTCTGTTGACAGCGGTTCTCCGCCTTCCTAAGGCCGCGACCCTTGCATACAGCTCCTCATGTGGTGGTGACCCCCAACCATGAAATGTTGCTACTGTGATGCATCGTGATGTAAATATCTGCATTTTCCGATGGTCTTGGGCGACCCCTGTGAAAGGGTGGTTCGACCCCCAAAGGGGCTGCGACCCACAGGTTGAGAGCCGCTGTTATTGAGAAAAAAGTTGAGTTCATGGCCACAGAGCCTAGCAATGCATCTTGGTCGGAGTCAGGATGTACTTGGCTTTTACAGAAAACAAGGAGAATTGACTTTATCACTGTTAGTGGGTCAATGCGTGGATCGATAAACAAAAGTATAAATGTAGAAGAGTGTTGGCCCCGGTCAATGATGGGCGTGTCTGGGTCATTCTGAAGTCAAGCATTTTGATTACACCCTGTACTTTGAGGTCCATTACCAGAACCTTCCTCTTTGTGATGTGAATGGCACCTGAGATTATACTAGGAATTACGGACATGAAGGAATTGTTGGGTTTCTGTGTGTTGTATTTTCACGAAATCAATGAGTGACTAATTTAAGGAACATATAAGTGAAGAAAGAGAAAATGGGTTATTCCTTATTCATATATGAGAATATGGAGTGTAATGCATATATGTATCTAATGGAAAATCATGGTTAATACATTTCTGAAGCACTGTTGTAGGAAAATAAATACATTTATTAGAGCTGACCTTTTGGGTAAAGGGCATTTAGATAAATAGATGTAAGAGCCCTTGTTATTTTTCTGGGCTGAGCTATTAGCTTTTTGTGTTATAGAAAAGGGCACAACATGAGCTTAAACTAATTATTGATTAAATCACTACATAATTGAGAGGCCTTTGACACAGACTGTGTAGAATGTGTCACGTGACCAGTTAGGATTAATTCAATGATCTTCACTAAGTTTTTAATTTAAAAAGAACAGAAGAGATTATTTGGCCTTTTCTTTTTGTGCCCAGTGAATATATGGACAGGCATTAATAGTATCCTGTTTCTGTGGAGTCACAAATATTAATGGTATTATGATGATGATGTGTAAAAGAATAAGATAACATTTTAATCAATTATTTGAAAGAGGGCACAGCATGGACCCATGAGGAAACCATGAGATACATACAGTTGTATGCAATTGTTTTTCAGTAAATAAAACAGTCCCGGGTTCTTTGAATATATTTATTTAGATAGAGTTTCTCTCACTGCTGGGGATGGTTTCTTTGAAAGATGGATGATAAATGATTCCCTATGTGACATATACATATATACTTACACAAAGGCGGGACAAGCATAGACAATTGCTGAGATATAGAATTCATATTAACTCCCGTGATTTCTAAGCAAGGTTCATTTAGGAAGAAAATAATAGCTCTTCCTTGGCTGGGTAAGGAGCATAGAAACACATATGTCTCAGAGCTCTCATTTTTCTGTCTGATATTGGTTTCAGAGGTGTTCATTATATAAGTTAAATTTAATATTTGAAGCAATTGATCAGTAAGCCCTGCAGAGTTTTACTATAAAACAAACACTAAGGTTTATTCCTAGTCAAATATTGTCGGCTGAGATCAATTTAAAAAACCTGACTCTCCACTGATCTATCTATCTGCCTGTCTAATTTAATCTATTTTTACATTTGCTTTGTATTTATAGAATGGCTGCACCAATGATTCAGTGAAAGGACTCTAGGAATAGGTTACATTCCAGTGAGTCACTTCTGACTTGGTGGTTTGTCATGGGTCTTGACTCTTTAAATATATATTGATTTTAGAGAGGAAGGGGGAGAGAGAGAGAGAAGCATCAGCGAGAAGAGAGAATCATTGATTGGTGCCTCCTGCACCGCCCCCTCTGGAGATTGAGCCCACAACCAGGCATGGTCCTTGACTGGAATGAAACCCAGAACCCTTGACTCTCTCCATTGAGTCAAACCAGCTAAGGCAGAGGGACTTAACCATTATTGAAAGGAAATAGTTACATATACAAATTAAATAAATGAAGGTTATGCGTGGGCCGATGTAGACATCTTTGGTTAACTGAGGAGCTAATTATTCAATTAATTAATGGAAAATGTATTATTCCGTTTTAATTCTGAGTCACAGTTCATTTAAACCTCCCTTTACAGAGACACAATTTAGTCAGCTTCAATTGTAAAATGGGGTTAAAGTTTACATTAATTTATATAGAAAGCATTGGAGTCAGTTAATAAAAGGTATATATATATATAATGTTTCTCTACAGAATTACTTCCTACTCACAGTATAGGATGGATATAAGTATGGAAGTAATTCTGTAGAGAAATACTGGAAATATTCAAGGATCTAATTTCAAGTTTTATGACTTATAGGCATTTATTTTATTATTATTAATGGATGAATTAATTAGCAAAAGCATGCAGACAGAATGGGAGATAATGAGGGCCAGTCTGGACCAGTGGTGATGACTGCTGGAGTGTGAGTCCTGATGAAGATTATGTGCGTGTTTTTCTGAGGGTCACATGGTATATAGTCTGTACTTTCTGGTGAAACATTCCAATGGACACATGTTAGGAGTATTCGGGATTTTGTTCTTAGTTTTGTGTTCATGGAATTTGATTTTATTAATATAAATGGAAAGAATTAATGTAAATATATGAATAAAGAGTGTGAAATGTCCAATTATGTAAATATATGGTGAGGCCAGAAATACTGTTACTACATACTAAAGACACTGCAGTTCATTAAGAAATAAATGCCTTGCCGAAACCGGTTTGGCTCAGGGAATGGAGTGTCGGCCTGTGGACTGAAAGGTCCCAGGTTCCATTCCGGTCGAGGGCATGTATCTTGGTTGCAGGCAAATCCCTAGTAGGGGGTGTGCAGGAGATGGCTGATCGATGTCTCTCTCTCATCGATGTTTCTAACTCTTTGTCCCTCTCCCTTCCTCTCTGTGAAAAATCAATAATATATATATATAAAGAAAGAAATGCCTTAAAGGTATTGTTACTTCTTTAATAAGGAATGATACCTACCCTACAAATAACAGTCCGTGCTCTCATTTGTTCTGTGCCTTCTTCAACATTTTCTTCCAAAGAAAAAGTATCATAATTTAATACAGACTTAACTGTCTAATAAAATGATAGGTGGATTTCAGGGTAAATGAAGAGAATATTTTCACATTTTAATTATTTGTTCTGCTTTCTACTCTCAGAATGATTGTCCCCTGCAGTTGCCTCTATGTGTTCGGAGCAAGGAGACTCATGTGAGTATAAACAGAGGCTTTGTCTTGATTTGCTCAGTTCTTAAAGGAAATTTCCTGTATTGTTAAAAGAATTCAACAAGGCCAGCCATGGCCCAATGATACGTATGACATTCTCATGATGTCACAGTAACACATGCCAGATGAACATTGTGCCATAAAGATGTAATCAAGCTCACAAGTGATCATATGGCTATTAAAGAAACTTAAAAACTTTTAAGGTTTCTGTGATTTAGCTATATATTTATTAGTGACATGATAAATTAATTAACAAAGGAAAGTAGAACTTACCGGAGAAGAAGACCATTTTGGACCCGTGATGACGACTGGTGAGTGTGAGTCGTGCATGATGACACTGTATGTCGGGACTCTGAGGTCCAACAGGAGAAGAAATCTCGTCTGTTTCCTCTGGGAAATTACCATAGTAATTTCACTTTTTGTGTTCTTGGATAATGGTTCTATGAGCACAGATGAGTGAAAGAACTAAAGAAACACACACAAGTTAATTGGTATAACTGTGTGGAGTTTTGTAAGTTAGGAAAATATTTAAGTTGCTAAGTAAATTAAATGCAGAAAGCAAAGTTAGTGTAGAAAACGTCTCACCTTTTCTTCTCCCTCTGTGCTTGCACTTCTCAGAATGAATGCACTGAACCCGCGCTACTGAGTCTCCCATGCTCTCAGGATGTCTGGTTGCGTGTTCGATGCTTAGAAACAAATGTGAGTTTTGTGATGAACTTACAATCTGTATTTGAAAAGTGCGAGTGATAACTAAAGAAAGCCACCCATGGTCGATTATTAAATATGGAAATGGTAATTAACATTAGAGAGATTGATCCCTATATGACACTTGGAGGATGATTAATGAAAGATATATTGATATGATCAATGATTCTATAGACAGATATAGGACTAGTCAAGGCTCATGCTCTAGGTTGTGGGGTGCTTCATAGTTTTTTAAATTTTATTATGATCAGATAAATGGATGAATTAATTACTAAACACAAGTGAGAGTGGATAAAAAATGCTAACCCTGGACCTATGATTGACTCCCGGTGGCGTGTGAGTCATTGATGGTGAATACTTTGGAACTCTGAGGGCCAACATACCTCTAGCTGAGCATGTTAGAGATGATATAAATAATGACCAATATTGGGGTTAGTGGAAAGTTTAATAAATATTACCCCAAAATAATAGATAACTTGTTCACCAAATAATGTATATAAATGCCAAGACCGACAGAGA
>PVJN01016929.1:25526-41599 GCA_004026805.1 Lasiurus borealis | reverse complement strand
AATTACATATTTGAAGCCAGAAAGATGCAGTTACATATTGTAAATTATATAGAGTAGATTATATATAAGTATTACATGAGATGTATAGTGTAAACATGATTTCCCAAATTGTAATACTAATATTTACAAATTTATAAGGATTAGGGATAAAAGAAAGCACCTAGGCTAGTAATGATGGTGGCACATGAAAATATAAATGGCATCAGGGTAATTTTGGTTGGTTTCATCTAGTTATCATTTACCTATAAATAATCTATCTATTATCTATCCACCCAGCAAGAGAGCCTTAATGTTCTCCGCAGCTTGACTAAATTTTAGACAGATTTCTACCTGACTCTACTAGTAAACCCCTGACCTCTCTTTTCTCAGAACATTTACTTTAGAAAACTTGCAATTATAAACTACTTCCCTATCCCTTTGAAATGTAAATCTCCTCCCAGTCTCTTGCCACTATTACAAGCCAGGAATGTCTTTCAAGGACCTGAGAGCCATCTATTTGAAATGGAATCATCAAGAAAGAGTGTTCCTATGACCATCTCTGTAGGAGGGTAGACCACTATCTTTTATAAACTGACAGTTGCAAACAGATGGCCTAATCCCATTGACCAAATTTTCCTTTAAAGTCTCCCAGTACTTTTCAACTAGTTTACCCAGGGCTTAAAAACCCTCCCACCTTTTCTATCAGTAGAGTTCACTCTCACTTATGGCAATAGTCTTGACCCCTAATTCAATAATATTGCAATAGTATTGCCTGTTTAAGCTTGGTGTAATATATATCATTATATATCCATATACAGTTTTAGCAATATATATATCCATATATGGATAATTTTAGATTGATAGGTAATAGGTTTGTTTTGGGGATGTATTCAAAAGCAATAATAATAGATATGTAGATAAGGATATCCAAAACACAGTGTTGTTTAGAATAATAAAACATTAAAACAATTAAAAGTTTCAATAATAAAGAATCATAATATAGAACATTGTCCAAACCAAATTCGTAATTTCAGACTTTTAACATGCAAATGCTCGGGCTATGCTTTGCACAGCCCCTCACTTCTGAATAGAATTTAGAATAAAGGTACAGAGAATAAAATCCAAACTTTTAAAATAGTTAATTGCTGGGTTAGATGTCAGGCAACTTTAGTTTTCTGCTTTAAAAAGGATATATATATATTTTTTACTTCTCTGCAATTAACAAATATGACAGCAAGAAAATACAATATTTTCTTTAAATTAAAAAAAAAACTAATTTCCTGTGTAAATTTATAATTTTCTATAAACTCAGATCAAAATTCCCTGGCTCTATGGTAGTAGGGAAAATGAATTTTGCATCTTGTATTATTCACATGGCTATCTTACTAGTACATTTGAAACAGTGAAGAAGTTTTGTTTTGTTTTGTTTTTTTTGGGTCTGTCATTTATACACACTTCAGCTATTTTTAATATTTCTGTTTTATGCCTTATGATGAACTGAAATTAAAAGAAAGTAGCTTTAATTTAATACAAAAGGCAGTTGTTCCACACATTTTGCCAGTAAGTCTGGTCTTAAGTCTATAAGTACTTTGCCTAAAGCAATACAATTGCATTTATTCAAAATGCATCCCATTTGGAGGATGTATGTATTTTAAGACTTTCTGCGCACAGGCTGTCGACAGAGTTACCTTCTGTTGCCAGTGTGTAATGATCCCTTCATTGAACTATTTTTAGCAGAGTTAGTCTTCCATAGCCTGTAGCAGGGGAGATAGGAAAAAAAAAAAAGGCTAAAATACTAACCTTGATTATGTGTTACTAAAAAGCACTATACTGCACAGACTATACCACTGGAGAATTGAAGAATAAATGGGAAGAGAAGGTAAATGATTTTTCGTGTGAATATAGTATTGTACGCGTTGAATTTATTAATGGGGTTGAGAAAAGCAGATATTCCCCCATTAGTATTGTACCTGGTAAGTAGGACCATTGTGGGGCCATCCTTTCAGAACCCAGCGTCCAAGTTTAGAGGACCAAAGCAGTAAAATAAACATCAATTTGAGACATTTTTTCTTCTCATTTATCCAAACCAAATTAATTTATTTCAATTCAGATGAGCTTTGATTGCTATTTCTGATTTTTATATTCTTCAGACCTCTTGCCTGACCAGTGTGGCTCTGGTTGAGCACCAACCTATGAACCAGGAGGTCATGGTTCGATTTCTGGTCAGGGTACATGCCCAGGTTGTGGGCTTAATCCCCAGTGTGGAGTGTATAAGAAGCAGCTTATTGATGATTCTCATCTTTGATGTTTCTATCTCTCTCTTCCTCTCTGAAATCAGTAAAAATATATTAAATAAATAAAAAAGAAAACAGGTCTCATAATGTTGTTGATGTGCTCTACCAATTTTGAAGATCTTTAAATTTTTTTAATGAAAATTTTAACTTTAACAGAGATTATGTTCATGCTAGGTCACTAACTTTTTTCTTTATGCATCATTTCTAAAAAAACTCTTCGTACGATGTTTCTCAATCTTCAACCCACCTTTACTTAAGATATTAAAAACAGAAACCATTAATATGCTTTCCCTTTTAGGGAAAGAAGACAATTTTGTTTTTAATTTGATGACTCTGAGCAGAATATAATTATTTATGACATTCATGCATCTTTCATGGAGATCAGTTTATTCAAATTTCTAAAAATAATAAAATGACGGGCTTTTGGGGTAATAAATACTGCTTTAGATGACAGTAGTATGCTAATTAGTGTCTTCAATTTGGTTATCCCATATGGATGAGCAGCAAACAAAGCTTTAATAACTATTTCCAACATTCTTTTGTAATTGAGTAAGCTGTCTACTCAGAAATCTTACATAAAAATAGCTCCACGGTTCAGAATTGGAAATTCAAAGGAATACTTCGGAAAGGTTTCTTTCACATGTACTTCTCAAGCAGAATTTCTGCCTCTGCTGTGGTGTAGAGACCAAGACCCAAACCAACTCAGGTCCTTCTTCCTTTTAAGGTTTTCTGCAGGATACAGCTTTGTTTTGGAAACCAAAGATGTAGGTATTAGAATCCTGGTCTTATCCAGGTGCCAACCTTATTAAGACTCAGTCACAAGGTTTCTTCTGAGCTCATCCCGTGTGTTTCAATTCAACGTATGTGAGGAGGAAAGTGCATGACCTTGTTACCCTAAACTTTTTCCAGGAGGGTTGGCATAATCAAACTAAGTTTTAACCGTTTATCATTCCGCCAAATTTGTTTTGAGAATATGCTGTGAGTGTTCTAGGCACTACCACAGCTGATGGGAATGCCATGCAAACAGGTCAGTGTGGTTTGAAGCTCATGGGCTGTTGAGGATGTAAGCAAGCAAATGCTATCACTGTAGGGTAGGCTGTTCATGCAGGAAAAAAAAATCATGTGCTAAATTGTGAGCTATTAGCAGAGAATTTTGTATGTATGAAGTGTACAGGCTGAATGGACTTACTGGTGAATGGAGCAGGTCAGCTGAATTATGGTCAGGTGAGTGAACAGACCAAGAGAGCGCAACATGGTAGGATCTTAAGATAAGAGAGGAAATAAACTAAAGTAATTTAGCCCAACTACAGTCGAGGTGGGTGTGGGGGTAGACTAGAGAGATCAAGTGGACATCATCATTAAGCTCCTTAGAAAACATTTGAAGAGTTGGCACTTTTTCTCTTTAAACATTAGGAACTAATGATGATCAGGTGAGTGGGATAAGATTTACAAGTTAAAAGAATCACTTCAGTGAGAGTAGGACCAGAGAAAGGAAGAGGAGAACACTGAAGGAAAATAGGTAAGGAGTGAAATTTAAGGTCATGTACTGGAGGTGAGAAGAGTGGAGAACAAATAGGAGAAATATTGAAGTGGCAAAATGAAACCTTTTGGTGATTGATTAGGTTGGGAATGAGAGGGAAGAAAGAGACTAATTTTCATGTTTTTGCCTTAGGTAATTGGACAATGTATTCACTGAGACAGATCAAGGTAAAGGCAAGTTTGGGAGCAAGAGTGGACTGGGAACCATGGTGACTTAAGGTTTGGAATTTCATTTTCAGTAGCTTTGAAATATCAATGTGAAGATGTCTGTTTGAGAACTAGGTAAATGGGTCTGAATTTGGAATTAAGAAAAAACTTAGAAATTATAGAGACTATATAACACATTGAGTTACATTCTGACTGCCCCATTTTTCTATATTTTTTCATATGAAGATTATTATTATTATGTGTTCCTATATTCTTGATTCAATATAACACTCATATTCCCTGTTTTTAATCTTGTATTTCTTACCTAATTCAAGAAAAAAAAATGCTCCTCAGTCAATAGGTTACTGGAGGTTCTTTAAAATTATATTAATGGTATCTTTCCAAATGAGGTCAAACAATGCTGTCATTTATATTTTTAAATAAAAATGTTTGCACATGGTTTCTTAAAGGCCTGTTTTTAGATACTAAAAGAAACTTTATTTTTCCTCATTTCAGAGGTTCTCAAAAGTACTGTTCACATTAGGATATATTCCTTTACTATGAGAAACTAATAGATTCAACACAAAGATAAAATATAAGAAATTTACTAAGTTTAAACTAATACATACACTACTAGATAGAAAACTCCTGTTACTTTTTCATTAATTAGGATGCTCATTCATTAAAGATGTGCTTAGTTCCTGGCAGTAATATTTTATATCCTATCTTTTTTAAAAAAAAATTTTATTAATGTATTGCATGTATACGTATCTTCCCTTTGCCCCCCCTCACTCCCATGAATACCCTAACTCCCCAGTGTCTTGTGTTCATTAGTTATGCTTATATGCATGCATACAAGTCCTTTGGTTGATCTCTTACCTACCCCACCTCTCCCAAACCTTCCCACTGTAATTTGACAGTCTGTTTGATGCTTTACTGCCTCTGTATCTTTTTTGTACACCAGGTTATAATGTTCTTTATTTTCCAAAAATGAGTGAGATCATGTGGTATTTTTCTTTCGTTGACTGGCTTATTTCACTTAGCATAATGCTCCCCAGTTTCATCCAGGTTGCTGCAAATGGTAAGAATTCCTTCTTTTTTACGGCAGCATAGTGTTCCATTGTGTAGATGTACCATGGTTTTCTGATCCACTCATCTTCTGACAGGCACGTAGGCTGTTTCCAAATTGTAGCTATTGCAAATTGTGCTGCTATGAAAATAGGGGTCCATAAATTCTTTTTAATTGGTGTTTCTAGTTTCTTAGGCTATATTCCTAAGAGTGGGATTGCTGGGTCAAATGGGAGATCCATTTCTAGTTTTTTGAGGAAATTCCATATTATTCTCCACAGTAGCTGCACCAGTCTGCATTCCCACCAGCAGTGCAGGAGGGTTCCTTTTTCTCCTCCTCTTCACCAACACTAGTCCTTTGTTGATTTGTTGATGATTGCCATTCTGACAGGTGTAAGATGGTATCACATTGTCGTTTTGATTTGCATCTCTCGGATAATTAGTGACTTTGAGCATGTTTTCATGCGTCTCGGCCTTCTGTCTTCTTTTGAAAAGGTTCTATTTAGGTCCATTGCCCATTTTTTTATTGGATAGTTTATCTTCCTTTTATTAAGTTGTATAAATTGGCTATAGATGTTGGAGATTAAACCTTTATCATTGATAACATTTGCAAAAATGTTCTCCCTTAAGGTGGGCTTTCTTGTTGTTTTGTTGATGGTTTCTTTTGCTGTGCAAAAAAAAAAAAAAAAAGGATATACAAAATAAAAAGCCATCTTTGAAATGCAAAAGTGCTTCTACAACATATGTAATAGAATTCATTCCAAATATCTGAATTAGGTTTTCTTATCCCTTAAATGAAGCTCTGTATGGATACACAATTTGACTAATATCGCACAGGCCATTTGTAATTGAGCAGGGACTAAACCAAATAATCTCACCCAAGTTCAATGATTTTTATCTCTATCATAAAGTTTTAATTTTAATCAATGAATTCTGTTTGCAAGGTAGTTGGACCACTTTAATGATATCACTTTCAGAAATAAAGCAATAGGTCAGCAAAGGTATTAAACTCAAAACTTTGTCATATAGTTATCATATCAAATAGAATTTATCTAGTAATTGAATGGTTTATTTGTTAACTTATTTTATATAATATATAATCCTTATTTATTACATATGTACACAAATACACACATATATCTTTATTTCAGGACTTAACAATAGCTCTTGTACATACATGCACAACACACACATATATAGTATATCTTTAGTATTCAATGTTGATTAACAATAACAGCTCTAATTTACATTTACTTTATTTAGAATTTATAGATATCTCACAGCTTGTTTAAGATTACTATTTGCTAGCCAGCAGAATTAGAATTGAAACCCCATTCTTCTGAATCTGTATAATTTATTTTACTGCATCATAAATAATACCATTATAATACTGGGGGGAAGTCCTATTCAAATTTTGGAAAATTGTTTAAAATGTTGGCAACATTTTCTACATTAATTTTATTTCTTTAGGCATAAAATGCTCCAATCCAAATGAAAGTTTGCTAGCATTATGCTGTACTAAGGGACTTAAGTTAGTTCACACTCTAAGAATTAACATTTCCTTTTGTTGTTATTTACAGATTATAAAATAAATTAAAAGAAAATATTTTTACTCACTGAATATAAAAATCCCATAACAAATGCAAGCATTTGTATTCAACTCAAGTGGATCAACTAACATATGGCCATTGTAGGCCTTTGGTTGTTGCCTTGGAAGATTGATCACCACCTGTCAAATCACATGAACTGACTTGATGATCAAGATGGTCATATATAAAAGCTTGATTGCTTTCAGCATTTAGAAAACGAGGGTGTTCTATCAACCAGTAAATCAGATAGACTTTTCATACATTTCAGGAAGCTATACCATTGTACTCAAAGGGCAAATACATCTTGCAATTTATTTATCCTGTGTTGAGATGTTTGTGCCTTATCTTATCTACCTACCTACCTAACCTACCAAACTACCACCACCTTACCTAACTATCTATCACCTACCCATATCACTTAAAATATTGGTCAGATAAAATGACAGAAAAGTCAATGCACTCTAAACAATTCACAAGCTAGAAAGTCTAGAGCTAGAGGGTCCTTTGCTTGATCTATAGGTTGATGATATATTTAAGGCTGCATATCCATTGTTTGTGATCCTTTTAGCTCTTCTTTGCTTGGCTTTATCCTTAGCCTGATTTTGCTCAGAGTTGTCAGATGGCTGGCAATCCGTTTGGATCACATGCACTTTTTTTGTTGTTTTTCATCTAAGAAAAGAGCATTGTATCAAATCTACAATTAAAGAAAACTTTTGGATTTCTCTTCAGTTGGACTGACTTTGGTCCCTTGAACCAATCACTGGGGCTAGAGAGACACCATATGTTAGCTTGTCTTAGTTTTAGCTTTGTCTTAGTTTTTGCCCATCCTGGAGCAATCACTGTGAGGAACATCAAGAACAGCAGCATTAATAGATTAGCTTAAGTTGATCAGGGCCTTCCTTTGGAATTTGAAATAGAATCAAGCTTCAATAGCTATCTGAAATATAGTGAATGTGACTTGGCTCTCCAAAGTAAAATCTAGGTATTTTTGTAAAGGAAAAGAGTGGAGTAGGATATGCATCAACAAATGTCTATCTGTTCATTCATTCATTCATTCATTCACTCTTCTACTCCTATACATCTAAAAAAGATTCTATTTATTTATATATTTCTTCATCTGCATTTCTAGGTACAATCTGAAATAAGCATTACTTAAATATACTTATGTTTGTTTATTCACATATTTTCTTCCTTATTTTTGCTTTATGTTTGAGGAATAAATATGAGAAACATCCATTGTGTTTAATAAGTTACTCTAAGAATACTAGAATGAAGAATGACGCTTAAATTATAAGCTCTATTGAATTTTATTACTACATGAAATATAGATGTCCAGGAATAAAATGATAGGCATATGCTAAGGAAGTAAATAGTATCGTTATTAGATACTTTTATTGGAGAAGAAAAGTTGTCAACATAGAAATATAAATAGACACCAAGTCTATTTCCCAATTCTTAAATTTTATAAAGATTCTCACATTTCTAAAAATGATAATTTGTCAATTATTTACATTGTATGATACATATGAATTATTTACATAAGAAGAAGAAATTCAGTGTCATTCTCTAGCATTTCAGGAGCTTAAAGCATTTGATTATTATTGTTTGATGATTTAGTTAATAACCTAGAATAGTAGAAAAGACAATAGCCTAGTTGGTTAGAGAAGAACCAAATAAATAAGTAGATATTTTAAGTATGGAAGTAATTCATGCATATGTGAGATAAAAGAAAGGCTTAATTTTATGGGATGCAAAGTTTAAGAGAGCTTAGTGTGAAGAAAATAAAAGAGGAAATTCAATGGAAAGCTTACAGAATTTCAAAAAGTAAGATGAAAAATTATCTGCCAATTGTCTTAATGTTAAAGAGAGACTGAAAGTTTTCTTTATTTTGCAGTTCTTTAGGAGGCTAGGGCAACTCAGTCCCAAACCATGAACTCTGAGTTATATCTGACTGCTTATAAGTTCTCTTTAGTAAATTTTGGAATGATTCTACTTCCCTGAAGCCAGTTGATAAAGTACTTTCCTTATGGTTTTGCCAGATGAAGTGCCTGAAGGAATGTCTATGAAATAAAGTCCAGAGAAATAAATACAAGGAACATGTGTATCAGCATCAACACACGAGGGAAAAGGCCCATACTAGAAGCAAACAACGAATGCATAAATAAATGGAACAACAAGTTGATCTCTTGTCTCTCTCTAAAAATCAATACCTTAAAAACAAACACACAACTAAGCAAACCCGGAGCTTTAAAATTCCTCTATTCTTTGTTTCTGCTTTAGTGCCATACTCCACATGTTACTTTTACATTTCACTCCAAACCTGAACTCCGCAGTGTGAGCAGGGACCTCTACAGGCAGCGAGCTATCAGCCTTAAGGAGATTCCCTTTGTATTGTTGCCTGAGGGGCATCCAAGGGTTTAGAATCTGGAAACTGTTCATTGTTCTGCGGAGTGCTGGGCTTCTTGATCTCATTGTGGTTATAACTTGCTTGAGGGCATAAGACTTGTGATTCTGTTAGCCTTCTGAAGGACTTGGCCTATTAAGATATTTTCTTATTACATAAGAAAAGCCAGCAGAGAGAAAGAGATTGAAATTGAGTCAATGTTGGCTCAAATTTCAAAGATCTTCTGGAATAGTGTTTCTTAAACTATGGTAAAAGACCAAGTTTATTGCCACTATCATTAATCCATCATACGTACTTTTGTAAAATTCAGCAAAATTAATCCCAGAAAAAATAATAATAATTAAAAGACACAAGATACAAATCCAGATTATTTTAGACCCAGAAAACATAAAATTACTCTGAGATGTCTGCAGTACTCATTAAATACTTAATTTTTTGTATTAATATATTTTATAGACAAAAAAGTTTGCAGACCAAATTAGAAACACCTTTTGAATGGAATGACACATAATATGAAACTAATTATTTAACATATTTTGTAATAATAGAAAACTAGTAGGTAAAAGTACCAAATAAAGAGGTAGTTCACGTCCCGTGTGGTTCAGGTTCCCTGTTCAGGGTTCAGGTTCTGGAGGAGGCCGCGCTCAAATGAAAAGAGAGACTAGAAAAGTATTAATTTGGGAATATTGGGGGTCCAGGCGGGAGCCTTCCTCTAGTGCAGTGGTTCTCAACCTGTGGGTTGAGATCTCTACCCACTGCCTGTGGCAATTGCCAATCTGTTTTATATATATCTATGAGCTTTAGTACTTTGTATTTTTTTAAGATTCCATATATAAGTGAAATTATGCAGTGTTTATCTTTCTCTGTCTTATTTTACTTTGCATTAATGCTCTTAAGTGTCATCCATGTTGTTACAAGTGGAAAGATTTCATTTTTCTTTAAAAAAATCATTTCTATTGATTTTTTTTTTTTAGAGAGAAGAAGGGAGAAAGAGACAGAGACAGAGACAGAGAGAGAGAGAGAGAGAGAGAGAGACAGACAGAGAGAGAGAGAGAGAGAGAGAGAGAGAAACACATCAGTGTGAGAGAGTATATCAATTGGTTGCCTTCCACATGTGCTCTGACCAGGGACAGAACCTAAAACCTAGCTATGTGCCCTGACTGGTATATTGGAGGAAACTCCAATCAACTGAGCAACACCAGCCAGAGCTCACTAAATTTTATAGCTGAATAATATTCTCTTATATACAGTATATCTACCACATATTTCTTTATCCATTCATGTTGATGGACACTTCGTTTTTATACCTTGACTATTGTAAATAATGCAGCAATAAACATGGAATGTATCAAAATAATGTTTAAAACAATTCTCCAATTTAATTATCTTCAAGTAGTGAAAGCTTCCTACATATTCTTACATATTTTGTTCATATTGAGTAAAGATAACAAAATGAAGAAACACTGAAATGGTTAAAATGAAAAGTTCCATAAAATAGGATCGATAAACCAAACTTTTTTTTTTAAGTAAAAGTACCTCAATTCCTAAAAATAAAGAGCTGAAGAACTAATTGGCTTGATTGGCAAATAGGTTATGATTGCTAAGATTTAAGCTCTTTCCAAAATTTTGATATTACACCTATTTGGATTGGCTATTTTACTCTTTTTTATCTCTAAAGAGAATCCATAAACCAAGGTAATTAACAACATCTCAGTTGGTAGCATATAAAAATGCATTGTGACCTTTATCAATATTGAAACATTAATCATAATAATTAAAATGTTAAGTTTATTTTTCTCTAGGATACTGGCAACACTGCTAGCAGCGGCAGTAGAAACGTTGGAGGAGATATAATTAAATTTTTCCACTGAGAAACCTCAAATGTAGCCCAAACATTCCACAAAAATGATAATAATGTGTTACAACATGTTATTTATCCTATGCAATAATTCCTCATGAAGTTAAAGAATGGCTGCATTTATAAATAGCACCCGGAAAATATGTTTTTAAGATAACAATAGAATTATGAAGCCCACTGCTTGAAAAAGCCTGTAGGATGTGAATATATACTTCATTATCTGTTTAAAAAAAGACAACAATGCACTTCTTAGGATCACAGCATAAGAATGGAACGAGATAAGGATAAGCAGTGGTCCTCGGTGTTGTGCCAGGGAGATAATCTGCAAACTTTTATCTGGTAATAAACAATGTCATGATTAAGAGCCTTTGATATTTAGGGCTGCAGAAAGCTTTCCACTTTCCTATAGGAGCCACTACCGAGCAAGGGAACAATCAATCCTTTAAATTTTATCATAAAAATAAATTAAATATAGATAAGGAAATACCAGCATCACGAGCAAGAGGGTACCTGTGGAGTGGAAATTTGTTAAGTCCCTAGGGGGAATCCAATAATGGGCAAGTTAGTCTTTTTATAAAAAGGCTGCTTCACACTGGGCCTCTGGAGCCATTTGTTCATATGCCAGAGCACCTGCTATTAATTTCTTCCAGCCCATTTCCAGGAAGAGCGATTCCTCTTTATGTCTTCCTCACCTCTTATATCACGATCATGTAGGAGCTTCTAAAAATGAACCGAACGGATAGCTAACATAAAGCATTTTTTTGAACAGATTCTACATTAGTAACCTTCTTTTTAAAACATTCAAAAGTAACTTAAATAAAATAAAGGGTTATTAATTTGATCAAGCCATAAAGGTGGTTAGATAGAATACGAACTTTCATCTGTTTGATTTAAAAACTCATTTTAAAAAAAACACACAAAAAACAGCCAAAACCGGTTTGGCTCAGTGGATAGAGTGTCGGCCTGCAGACTGAAAGGTCCCGGTTTTGATTCCAGTCAAGGGCATGTATCTTGGTTTCGGGCACATCCCCAGCAGGGGGCATGCAGGAGGCAGCTGATCGATGTTTCTCTCTCATCTATGTTTCTCTCTATCCCTCTCCCTTCCTCTCTGTAAAAAATCAATAATATATATATATATATATATATATATATATATGCAAATAAATAAATAAATAAACTCATTCACATAACCAACATTCCTGAAACAACTAGAAAGTTTGCTTAGAAAGCATCTTCACACATGCTTTATTCAATTACATTTTACATTCAGTATTACTTTGCATTAGTTTTAGGTATACAGCATAATGATTAGAGAATCATCTACTTTATAAAGTTTTCTCCCTGATACTTATACCTGGCACCAGACATAATTATTATGATATTATTGACTACTAGAGGCATGGTACATGAAATTTACGCACAGGGAGAAGTGTGTGTCCCTCAGACTAGCCTGTACCCTCTCTAATCTGGGACTCTTAAGGGATGTTCGACTGCCCGTTTAGTGGGATCAGGACTAAACAGGCAGTTGGGCATCCCTCTCACAATCCAGGACTGCTGGCTCCCAACCCCTTGCATGCCTGCCTGCCTGCCTGATTGCCCCTAACCACTTCTGCCTGCCAGCATGATCACCCCTTAATCACTCCCCTGCCAGCCTGATTGACGCCTAACTACTTTCCTGCAGGCCTGATTGCCCTAACTGCCCTCCCTGCTGGCCTGGTCACCCCTAACTGCCTTCCCCTGCCTGCCTGGTCACCCTAAGTGTCCTCCCCTGTAGGCCTGGTTCCACCCAACTGCCCTCCCCTGCAGACCCAGTCCCAGCCCTCTTTTTGAAGGATTGCTATCTTGGAAAATGAGTTTTGCACTTTCAATCATTCCAGAACATCCCTTTACTAGATGACATTTTCTTGATGCAAAAACCTATCTTCTGGGAAACATTTCCTCAAAATGATTAGTTCTAATTGTGCTTGTTGGAGAGAAGATTCTAACACATCAGAATCAGTAGTGGGAAAGCAGATGAATGGAGGAATTAGGCACTCAATAACCTTTGGTGAATGTTTTACCCGCTCAAAATTTCAGCTCTAACATGCTTGCTTTTTAAAATTAAAAATGTGTATTTATTTATTTTGGAAAATAATGGCTTTGGGATTTAACTATGTGGGGAAATTGCAATTGTCAATTTTACAATGACTTCTACTTTTAGAAAAGCCTAAAAGAAGTATATGTGGTGTGTATTTAATGCCATCAAAATGCACAGCAGCTTTATCACTGATTCAGCCTTAAATAAACCCTTTAACACTTAGGATTCAGACAAAAAAACAAGGTAAATGCTACGAAAAAAAGAGAGAATGAAATATTATATTACATAATGTGTTTTTTTTTAACATTCACTGGGAAGTTCTCTTTCCCTAGACAAAAAGAGGGTGGGTTGGTAGTGATGGTGGTTGAGAAAGAATAGAATCTTCTGGTCATAAGAGAGAAATAAGAATTTGGAATCCTCTTATTTTTGGCTTGGTCATAGATGTGTGGCTTCAGGGAAAATAAGTTACCCTCCCATTAATTTCCCTCATGGTAATATGTTAAAATGATTATCTGAATTTATAAGGCCTGCACCATTTTTATCCATTTCCCTATTTTTTTCAGCATTCTATAGATTTATCTGTGTGCACAAGCATGTGAGATGTGTGTGTGTGAGTGTGTATGTGTATATGTATTTATATATTTCAAGGAATCCTGGGCTTCATTAACATAAAAGAAATATACAGCTTCTTATAGTCATAAAACTTAAACTGTCTACTAATCCTGGTCATAAATGAAAATCTATTAAATCTTGTAAGATGGATATAAACAAATATAAAATATGTAGCTAATGCTCCTAACATTTATAGAATAGTTCTTTATATCTTCCTATGAAAGTTGCCATTGAGTAATACATATTTTAAAAAGTATAGATGACCTATGAATAAACTCCTCTAATTTAGATAAAATGACAATATTCTATATCAATTAGAAATTCAAGTCTCTCTCATACCTTGAAAAACTGGATATTATTTCAAATCAAATTTTCTTCTTAAATTTTGTGCATGATTTTCTTTTCATTACAAAATGTAGTTAGCATGCTTGGAAATTATAAAATAAGAAAGATTAAAATTTGTGTATTGAGTCTTGTACTTGGACAATTCAGTTGATTGTCTTAGGGACAATCAGAATGATACAATTATCAGAAAAAGCTAGCAAGTGATTCCCATTCCCCCTTTTCTCCCTCTTTCTCAGACACATGTAGTTATCCTCTTGTATTCTTTAAGTGTATTTTTATTGATTTCAGAGAGGAAGGAAGAGGGAGATAGAAACATCAATGATGAGACAGAATCATTGATTAGAGAGGCCAAAACCCAGGCATGTGGCTTGACCTGGGATCGATCCATAACCTCCTGGTTCATAGGTTGATGCTCAACCACTGAGCCACACCAGCCAGGCAGTCCTCTTGTGTTCTTAATTGTGTAGAGAAAGTCACTAGAGCTCTTCCACTGGAGGTCCCCAGCCAACTAGTGCTATATCTCTAGAGATTCTTGAGAAGTTGAGCACATTTGCAAGTACTCAATATTGATGGATGGTGATCAATAACCTTTGCCATCACTGCAGTGACAGATATGGGGCAAAGTTATGCTCATGGAGTGTTGAGGAAAGCAGACATCAATCTCACCAAGAGGCCAGGAGAGCTCTCAGAGAATGGGATGGAACTGTGATCACCATTATGTAGAACCTTTGCCTGTACAAGATTCCAAACTGGTTCTTGGACAGAACAATATGAAGGATGGAAAATACAGCCATGTCTTAGCCAATGGTCTGCACAACAAGCTTCATGAAGACCTGGAGCGACTGAAGAAAATCCAGGCCCACAGAGTGCTGCACCACTCTGGGGTCTTCATGTTCAAGGCCAGCACACCAATGTCCAAGAAGAAATAATAGGCCTCGTCTGTTAATAGTTTATATACCTAACAAAAAAGAGAAAGAGAGAGTTACTAGAATTAATGTAGACAATAGATCTTGTTCATTCTGGCTTCTGTCCTGTTCTCCTACAGGAAGAGACCTACTTCCGTGCTTCTTAGATGTGTCCAGTGTGTCTGAAGCAGCCCTGTAGTGATGAGGCTTAAATAACCTAGTGTTTTGAGAACACCAGTGTGCATTGCCTCTGTCTATGATTATGTCCCAACCTACTTTCCACCTTCTACATATGCAGAAGTCCTCATCTCCAATTGCCTTAGGGAGTCATTCTCCTGTTTATACTTATTTCCCTTGAAACTGTTTATCTACTTGGATCATGTGTTTATTTTGTGAAGTTTCTAAGTTCCTAGTTTCCCTTCCCGCATGTACTTCGGAGACAGGCTAGTCAAGGGTTAGAGCTGAAACAAAACCCATGTTTTGTTATTTGAACAATCACAATAATACAGCACATACAGTTGATTTAACTTCTGCCCTCCATTTCCAATACTCATCTTCACAAAAGCATGTGGAATATCCCTTCCAATGCAGCTCAAAATACATAGTTGTCTGGGATTAAATACTGATGTTATACTTCAGTCTTCAGGTATTGACTCAGTCTTGGAATAGTCCTGAGTGAATGGGGGGGGGGGGTGAGGGGAGGCCGAGAGATTAATGGAAGAAAACAAGTAAATCACTATTAATATTTTGTTAAAATATGAAAATATCTTATTTATTCAGATTTTAAATTTGTCGGTAAGTACATATCTATGTAACATTTTTTAATTAAATCTTTATTATTCAGATTATTATATTTGTTTCTCTTTTTTCCCCTC
The DNA here is from genome assembly GCA_004026805.1 of Lasiurus borealis. Classification (NCBI taxonomy): domain Eukaryota; kingdom Metazoa; phylum Chordata; class Mammalia; order Chiroptera; family Vespertilionidae; genus Lasiurus; species Lasiurus borealis. The sequence goes on along the minus strand of PVJN01016929.1, from coordinate 25,907 downwards.
CATAGCACCCCTCCACCCAGCTCCCACCCCTCCCCTCTGCCCTTAACTCCCTCCCATTGATCTCATCTATAGGTGTATGATTTTTTTCCAGTCTTTCCCTGTACACCCCTCACCCTTTTCCTTCTGAGAATTGTCAGTCCACTCCCTTTCTGTGCTCCTGATTCTATTATATTCACCAGTTGATTCTGTTGATCAAATTTTTAATTCACTTAATTTTTAGATTCACTTGTTGATAGATATGTATTTGTTGTTCATAATTTTTTGGCTTTTACCTTTTTCTTCTTCCTCTTCTAAAATAGTACCTTTCAGCATTTCATATAATACTGGTTTGGAGTTGATGAACTCCTTTAGCTTTTTCTTATCTGTGAAGCTCTTTATCTG
>PVJN01016929.1:0-25426 GCA_004026805.1 Lasiurus borealis | reverse complement strand
ACCTTGTAAGTAATGAACTGTTTTTCTCTTGCTGCTTTTAATATTCTTTGTCTTTTGCTCTTGGTATTTTAATTATGATGTGTCTTGGTGTGGTCCTCTTTGGATTCCTTTTATATGGGGTTCTGTGTGCTTCCTGGACTTGTAAGTCTATTTCTTTTACCAGATGTGGGAAATTTTCAGTCATTATTTCTTTAAATAGGTTTTCAGTATCTTGCTCTCTCTCTTCTTCTGGCACCCCCACAATTCTGATGTTGGTACGCTTGAAGGTGTCCCAGAATCTCCTTACATTATATTCACATTTTTGGATTCTTTTCTCTTCTTTCTTTTCCAGTTGAGTATTTTCTGCTTCTTTATATTTCAAAGTTTTGACTTGATTCTTGCCTTTCTCTAGTCTGCTGTTAGGATTCTGTATAATATTTTTTATTTCAGTCAGTGTATGTTTAATTTCTATTTGGTCCTTTATCATCTTTAGTTGAACCTTTTCCATCTCTAGTTGGCTCTTTTGCATCTCTAGTTGGTCCTTTTTCATCTCCTCTTGGCTCTCGCTAAGTTTATCCAACTTTTCTAGCATATTCTTGAAAAACCTTATAAGTGTGGTTTTGAACTCTATATCCAGTCGTTTTTTTTTTCCTCCATTTCTTTTGTTTGTGATCCCTTCCCTTGTCTTGGCATTTTCACTATGTTAGGGAAACTTCTGTGTTGAATTCAGCCTTATGATACCAGACTTGCAAAAATTGAAGAAGCCTCTGTTGAGCTTTGGATGGGTGGAGTCTCAGGGCTTAAGGGACCGCCTTGCCTTCCAGTCTGCCCTGCTCTCCAAGGCCCCCGAGTCTCACGTGACTGGGTAATCACTGGAGTGGTCCTTGTGCGCAGGCTCCCGCAGTGCCTCTAGACCGCTGCCTTTTCACCTCCCCTGCGCACCAGGACCACACAAGTCTAGGTCTCCAGGGTTTTGCCCGAAACAGGGGCCCAGTGGAGTCAGAAGTGGCACAGTTGGGAGGGTCCGTCTCCCGCCCACTCTCGAAAGCCAGCAGCACAATCAGCAATCTGTCTTCCGAGCAGCGCCGTGCGCATGCGCGACCAGATCTCCGATCTTTTGCGACTCCTCTAAATTTCCATGCACCTCTCCCTTTTCACAGTCCAAACTCCCCCCAAATGAGTTTCGGCTGGATCTGGGGTTTAGTGTCGTAAGATAAGGGGTTCAATGCCATTGGGAGTCTCTGTTTCCCTCCCACCAGAGAAAGCCAGCCAGGTACTCGGGCACCCGCTCTCTCAGCATGCGTGTCTCCGTACCTCAGTTTTTTGCAGCTCCTCTGGATTTCTGTGAGCCCCTCTCTTTCCTTCTAGCCGTAGAACTTACACTCGGCCAGCTTTCCTGTGGTTCTGGATGATGTCCGTTCTGTCTTTTAGTTGTAGTTTTGAAATTGTTGTGCGAGGCAGCAGTGTAGGTGTTTACCTATGCCGCCATCTTGGATTCTCCCTGTCTATGTAACATTTAACAAAAGTAATGGTGTTTTGCTACAGCTTTTCAAAGGTCTCAACTTTTGTTTAGAGTCTTGGATGATAATCTCAATTTTGATGTCAATTTGTCTGACCTTACGGGAGCAGCTTAGTTTTTCTAAGAATAAATTCTTTATCTGTAAAAAGAGGGTTAGGTTTATGTTATTGTGAGTTTAAAATTTCCATGATGCTATGGTTCCCCTGAGAAGTACAAGGAGCAAAGTGTTATGCACATATAAGAAAAAGTGGCCTGCCATTTTTTTTTAAATTTACATAGACAAAAGAAGAAATTATCTATCTTGCATTAAATACAGATGGGGTGGTAGAGTCTGCTATAAAACATATTTTAATGTGATGTTTGGGATAGCATGAAGGCCTAAAATAAGGTTCATGTCATGATGTTGTCTGAGAATGTTCTTACTGTTTTGTTTTTATCTGACACTAGAGGCCCAGTGCACAAAATTCATGCACAGGTAGGGTCCCTAGTGGCTGCTGGCTGCTGGCAGGGGCCTTCCTTTATTCTGTACTGCCCCCTAGTGGTCAGCGCATGTCATATCAAGCCATCAAACTCCCAGTCAGTTGAATTCCCGAGGGGACGCTTTGTATATTAGGCTTTTATATGCAGTATATAAATTAGAAGCCTGATGTATGAAATTCATGTATGGGGTTGGGAGGTCCCCTCATCCCAGCCTGTACCCTCTCCAACTGCTGGTTTCAGCCCAATTGATCCCTGGGAAAACTGGCAGTCAGACATCCCTCTCACAATCTGAGACTACTGGCTCCTAACTGCTCACCTGCCTGCCTACCTGATCATCCCTAACTGCCACCCCTGTCAGCCTGGTCACCTCCAACTGCCCCCCCACTGGCCTGGTCACACAAACTGCTCTGATCATCCCTAACTGCTACCCACCATCCTGGTCACCCCTAACTGCCCTCTCCTGCCAGCCTGGTTGCCCCCACTCCCCGCCCCTGCTGACCTGGTCACCTCTCACTGCCCCCCTCTGTTGGCTTGGTTGCCCCTAACTGCCCCCCCCTGCTGGACTGGTCACCCCTCACTGTCCCTCCTCCCCCCCCACTGGCCTGGTCACCCCACACAACCTGCTGGTCAGTCATTTGGTCATCCATCGCTAACCCCCTTGCCTGCTGGTTGCCCCACACAGCCTGCTGTTCGGTTGTTACTGTGAGGGCATTGTGACTAATTTTCATTTACTCTTTTATTAGTATAGATTGTTTCTGATATTTAAAGAAGGGAGATATTTATGTAACTTCTCAAAGTGCTCACATGGCTTACTAACATGTATATGCAATCACAGATTCTAGCATTCAATAACATGATGTGCAGTACACAGTTCTAACAGTTCTAGAGGTTCACATATATCAGTTTTGGATTTACATATATTTGTTTTAATAATATTTTGGTTGGTATCTAGGGAATTCCATGCCCCTAGAGCTCCAACAAAATTTTGGTTTACTCTCATTCACATTCAGTTTATTTCTAAGATATATAGCTTTAACATACCTATACAATCATGAAATAATTCAGATACTATTATTTGTTACATTATTATAACCAGGACTACATTTACTAATTTGTGATTACTTAAAATATATTAAAACTGATACAAAGATACTTTATACCATTTGACATATTTTTAAATTAAACAATTCTTGCACTGAATATTGACATAGCTACAAATAATCAAATTTTCAGCATATCTCCACCATCCTCTGTGAAGTCTGAATAAGATAATTTTCAATGGTTGAAATTTCTATAGTGTTTGAGTACTTGAGCTTCTTTTTACAACCTCATGCAAAATGAATGTCAATGTTCTTTATAGGTTAGCTTTCATACTTTACAATGAAAATAATTATAAAGTTAATTTTAATTGGTTTTAAATTATCTGTTACAATAAATATTTCTATCAAAAATTTTATTACACATTGAATTAGCATTGTAGATATTCATAGAATTGATCAAAACTATTAGTGTTATTACTTGATAAATATTTATTAAACACAAAACAATGTTCTTTCTCCAATTAATTTATGCACTCATGAATTATTTATTACTTCAAGAAGATAGTTTATCATGTAATTCTATTTTTTTATTTTTTATGTGCAAGCAATTAAAAAAAAACTGTACAAAAATAACAAGGCATATAAAAAGTTTTGATGTGGCATTGCCATTTAATTCTTTAAAACCTTTGCAAGACTATGACAAAGGCCATGGCTGGTGTGGCTCAGAGAGTAGAGCATGACTAGTGAACACAATCCTCAGTTTTCCATTTCTAAAGAGGGAAGTCACATGACCTCAAACTAACCAGTCAGCACGCTCCATCCAACTTGGTGTTCAGGCTGGGAAGGTAACCAGTGGGGTCCCATGAGTCAGTTCCTCGTGTTAGAATAATGGGGAAGAGAAGTTCTATTTCAGTTGAAGAGCTGGAAGTTATATGATCCTGTGGCTGTTGGTGGCCAGTTTGCTTTCATAAACGGAAAGCTCACCTGAGAAGGACAGCAGCACCAAGGAAGTGAGTAAAGCCAACAGGTCAGGAGAGATGATTCCTGCTGAGTTCAGTGAGCACCGGATTCATTCAGCTTGCCTGAAAGGATCTCCATTTAGATATGTTTGTTGCACAAATTGTTTTCTGTTGATTTGTTTGCTTATTCAAGCCACTGAGGTTTTCTGTCCTTGGTTATCAAAAAAGATCTATTTGTTCCCACCTGGCTAAATGGAGCACCCGGAATTTCAACAGGAGGGATTTCAGCCAGCTTTCAGGAATAACTTCCAAAGAACTACAATCTAATTTAGAGATGCAACTGGTTTAAGCAGTGTCTGTGGAGGACTGGCCACAGGCTAAATCAAATTAATCCTCATGGGATTGACCCTGGTAAGGTAGCAGCTGATGACCCATTTTAAAGGGCAAGACCAAGACTCAGAAAAGGGTATGAGCCACAGGGAGGAAGTATGGAGCCAGATCGCACACCCGTGCCCTGCTTGCGCTCTGGGAAGCCACATAGCTGAGCTTGTCCCTGTGATGGGAGTTGAGGCATTCAGTCCCACGCCCACTGTACTGTGGGTACCTGAGCCTTGGTAACTGCCACGTGACTGTTGGGAGACTCAGAGAAGCAATTTGTACTGAAGTTCCCCTTCCTCCACTGGCACCAGTCCACCCTCCCAGCATCGGCCATCACAGAGTCGTGCTCAGGTGACCACATGGGAGTCCCCATTCACAGACTGGAGCTGCGACAGGAGAGGCCAAAGCTGTTGCCGCCTCTCCATCATATGTAGAGACACCTACTTTCTTGGCACTGGGGGACCTGACTGGCCACTTATACCCCGGAGGTTTTTCCCCGAACATTCAGAGAACCTTGCTTGCTCAGTCTGGAACAGGAGGTAATCAACTCCTTTCTACGTCTCCCTTGCAACTGAGCTCATGAGCTCTTGACTCCACACCATGGGCTCCTTTGGCTGCTGCGGGAGACTGACCTGGCAATAAATCATCAGCGCAGCACTTGAAGGCCCAGGTGAGGCAAGACCTGACAGTTGGGACCTCACATTTCAAGCTGAAGATGCTATAGAAGCCCCCAGGTACCGAGGCAATGCTTGGGCCAAAATGATCCCCAAGTTTTTTTCCATTGGTTTGTTTTTGCTATTATTTAACGGCTGAAGGTTTCTAGCCAAGAAGGGGGTCAGGTGGCCAGATGGCTGCTCTTTCTAAAGCCCATTGTCAAGTGGACAGAGGAGGCAGGGGCCTGCCTAAGGGGTATTCACAGATCAAATGAGGATAAACCAGGGACACAGACAGAGCACCATAGCACATTGCTCAAGGGCAGGGGCAGGGACTCAAGTCTTCAGGGAAACTTGTTAAGGATAGGGAATTTTCAACTGAGACCTGAAGGCAGTTAGATAAGTGTTTGGCTAAAGTAACAGAAAACCCAACTAAGAGTGGCTTAAACTACAAAGGGATCTAACATTTAATGTTGAAAGATGATGTGGGAAATGGAAGGTCGAGAGATGGCCCAGTACTGTATTCAGTGACTCAGATGCCCCCACCTTTCCATTCCACCATCTACCAGGATGTTTTTGTCACTCCCTCATGGTTGCACTATTGCTGCCTCCACTCCAGTCATCTCATCGGCATAGTTGCTGCTGAAGCCAGAAGCAAAGGAGCGTCTTCTTTCCTAACCATCTTTCTTTCCCGGAAGAAAAAAAATCTCTCCCAGGAGCCCCTGAAGACATCTTCTAATATCTCATTGGCCCAAACTAGAGGAGTTCTCACCTCAACCAATCACTAGCAGGGGGGAATGTGGTTGCTGTAATTGGCTTGGACCACCCATGTTTTCTTCTAATGGGACATCCCTAGGAAGAAGGCGGTGTGCTGTGTGAGCGAACAATACCTACCATAAAGGAAGAATGGACAAGGTAGTTGAGGGTTCAAAGCCAAGGCAACCGAGTAGCAAGAGGAGCAGCCCACGCAAAGGTGCAGGAGTCGGGGAGATACCTCACGTGCTCAGGTTTGCTGCTGGTGGATTACTGCAGGCGCACCGTTCGGCTGGGGAAAGGAGGGCTGGTTCTCATATTCCTTGTTATGCCTGTAGGGGGCATGCCTTCGGCGGTGATGAGTTACTGAGACTGAACAAGAGAGTAAGTGCAGAGCACATAGAAAGACGCACAGGTGTGCGGAGGCCTCCTGTATTCCAGGAACTGAGCAGAGCTCTTCTGTGACAGGCAATAGTGTGGCTGATAAACTCTGGAGGCCTCTGTTCAGGTGATTGTAATTGACAGGAGATCGTATACATGACCTTAATCGATGACCTTCATTAAGGCATTTGCTGTTGGCAGCTATCTGTTTCAGGACATTAAAAGGCACACACTCGGCCCTGCTCTTTAGATGGCAACCTCACCTCTCCCACCTGCCCTGGGCCCAGCCTGCAGCCCATCCCCACCCTCCAGGGTACACAATTCAGCCCAGCACTTTGTGTGGTAATGCACACAGGTGAGGGGAACTGTGTCCCCGTTTCCAGAGGAGAAACAGAGGCTGGAAGTCGGTAAGGGGCTTGCTGTTGAGCTGTGGGGGTGAGCCTGGAGCACAGAGCCTGTCTTTCCCACTCCACCGTGCGACCTCAGGGCTTCAGAGGACTGCATCCTCCTAACTCGGACCCACTGATGGACCTGAGCTGCCTCCTGCCCCCTTTATTGTGTGTGGTCAAACCCACACATCCCAGTCCCTTCTTTTGTTTTGTTGTTTAATTCTCACCAGAGAATGTTTTCATTGATTTTTAGAGCGTGGGTGGGAGGGGAAAGACAGAGAGAGAGAAACATTGATGTGAGAATTGCCTCCTGCACTTGCCCCAACCAGGGCCAGGGATTGAGCCTGCAACTGAGTACGTACCCTTGACCAGATTCAAACTGAGGACCATTCAGCCCGCAGGCTGATGCTCTCCAGTCCTTTCTTAAAGGGGAAAGGGAAAAGGCCCAAGGCCTGCCTCATTGTCAGGACTCAAAGCTGCACTTTGTTGTCTTCTTATGGACCTCTTGGACCAAAATTCCCTTTGGGCTCTATGCAAATGTTAGGTGATGTGAGTGCAGGAAGGTAACACAGGTCTGCCTTTCTGCCCTGCAGTACAGCTGACAACCTTGACCTTCAGAACCTCATTTGTTGCTGTTGGGAGTTACAGTGATAATCCTTTCTCTCTCTCTCCCTCTCTCATTCTTTCTTTTTCTCTCTCTCCATTCATTTGTTCTGATTCGGTCTAAGGGCTGTATCACTTCATGCTTCTCAAACTGGAGGATGCACAGCCCAGATTCTGTGCCTGGAAGAAGCAAATGTAACTAAAGTAACTAGTACATCTTTCTGAAGCACCACGTTTATTCCAAGACTAGGAAGAACCAAGTTCTTTAATAAGAATCACCCCTTCCTACAAAGGTGGGAGAAGAAAAGAAAAAGGAAACGGGGGAGGTGAGGAGTACCCCAGGAGAAACATCCCAGTCTCTGCAGTTTTACCCACGTAGGGGCTGAGGGCTGGGCCTGCAGTGAGCGGCCTCTCCGGTTGTCCCCCAGGTGGAGCCAGCTGCCCTCCAAGCTCAGCAGGTATTTTTGATCCTAAGTTTTTAAGGCCACAGAGGTGCCAGGTTCCCTCAAGATATGTGCCCAGGCAGAGAACCCCAGGCAGTCTGCACACTTCCATGCTCACTGGACCCAGTGCTGCCACTCGGGGGGGCCTGGCAAACACAGTGTGATAGTTATCTGTACACCCCCTTCACCCCCATTTAGTTGTTTTAAGTCCAAGGGCTACATCACTAGGACCTTCTCAAACTGGAGGATGCACAGCTCCCATTCTGTGCAGGGAGGAAGCAAATTATTTTTTTTTTTCTGGAAGCTCTCTGCATCCAGCCTGTCGCCCTACACCACATGCACGGAAAAGTCAGGGACCTCAGCTTGACCTCCCTGGAGTCTGTGGTTGCAGCCCTGCCTTGGCCATCCACTACTTACATGGACTCTGCCCTGTTCTGCCTGGCACGCCTGTTTGTGGGTGGCCTGGAGCAGAGCTTTTCCACTTAAAGCTCAAACACCCTTTAGCCACCCCGTGCTGGCCTTGGCTGGCTCCCTCTGGGGATTCGCTGCTGCTGATAATGTTGTGGATGGAGGAGGAGTCCCCAGGGTCACAGTGGGGGTTTGGTGGGGGGTGGGGCTCTGAGCTGGAGAGGCAGTCTCTAATTCCCCAATGCCTGGGGGGATGGGCAGGCTCTTTAGCTTCCATGACTCCTGGTCCTCAGGCTGCTTATGTACTTCCAGACACAGGGAGAACTCTGCATGACCCTCCCGAGTTGGGAGGGGCCATGGCTGTGTGGTCAGGGGAACAGAAGGGCCCTGTCACGATGGTGTGGCACCCCAGTTTTTGTTTCTTGCTTCTCCTAATGAGACGGGTGGCCGCTATGCTGGTGAACCTCTTGTGCTTTTCTGTCTCTTGGATCTCACCCCACTCCAACCCCAGGCTCATCATCTGTCACCCAGGAGTCCATGTCAATGTCACAGGGAGGCTCACTGTGAGGGCCATTTCTTCTTGGCCCATGTTTAGCCACAACTCCCCCATCATTTCTTTTAAGCTACTTTTGTCTCTGGGGTTGAGGATCATAATTTTTGAAAAAGTATTTTCTACTTGAAAAGAAAGGAAAATGGCACGGGGTTTTCCCACTCAGTACTCGCTGGCGTAGCTCCCTAAAGTTTTTTTTTTCCCCACAAAGGGCAGGATTCCTGTCAACATTTTATACAGAATTACTCCTAGGATCCCAATGTCAGTGTTGGGTCCATCGTGCCTTTGGCCCTGGAAGAGATCTGGGGCAGCAAAAGAGAGCACCACACGCATGCTCAACTTACTTCCAGTAAACAAAGTCCACAGTTTTGATGTTCCTATGAGCATCAAAGAGCATGTTCTTTGTTTCAAGTTCCTGTTGACTGTGACCCTCTAGAGTTTGTACTGCACAGGCGATAGCAGTTGTCCCCACATGCCTCGGGCCTCATTTTCAGTCACGTACTGGGTATGATGGAATGTTTTAACCTCTTCATGCACTGGGCTTCCCAAAGTAAAGGTCTCCGGAAGCAGGAGGAGCCCTGCTGATCAATGGCTTTCATAGGCACTTCCATCCCCGTCAGAATGTTAGGGCCCAAACTCACCTTGGCAAAGCTCATAATCACCAATGTGGGACACCTGGTCCACAGAGATTAGCTGCAAAGTAATTCCACATGGTGACTTGGTAACTATAGTAATAGATAATACTAAAAATGCCAACTATGCTTACTAACCTTGCTAACTATACCAACAATAATAACAATGCTAATAAATAAGTAAACTAATGAAAAAAGAAAAATGAGCAAAAGATGAAAGTATAAAGAAAATAAGGGGGAAAGAGATCAAGGAAAAATAAGAAACACACACAAGAAAAGGCAAATGAGAAAAAGAAAATGGGAGTAAAAATAGAGGGAAGGGAAGAACAAGAGGTCCAGGTCCAACCACTCCTCACAAACCAGCTTTCTGGGCTACAAGAACAAAAACCTTGGTCCATTCAGGGCCTTACATAGGCTTTTTTATTTAAAAAAAAAAAAAGCGTTTAGGAGTCTGAGTAAGAAATGGGCCAGTCATGGCTGGGGATGCTCACTTTTTATTCTCAAGATCTCTTTACTCGGAAAAAGTAAAAGGAACTCAAAGAGCTTTTTGTTTATGTAAGACCAGTGGTTCTCAACCTGTGGGTTGTGACCCCTTTGGGGGTCCATCGACCCCACCACAGGGGTCACCTAAGACCATCAGAAAACACATATATTTACATTACAATTCACAACAGTAGCAAAATTACTGTTAGGAAGTAGCAACAAAAATAATTTTATGGTCGGGGGTCACCACAACATGGGGAACTGTATTAAATGGTCGCGGCATTAGGAAGGTTGAGAACCACTGATGTAACGATCGATACTTATGTTATTAGAAATTAAAAATCTAGAGGATGCTTCAGCAGCCTTTTTATTTATAGTTTGAAAATCTGTAATAATTTTTATCTGTTAGAATCATTATAATGTCTCTTATTATAAAATCCAATTTGTCTTCCTGAAAGTCTGTTTGATCTCAAATGATGCTGCAACTTACCTGATTTCACAGTGCTGTAAGAAAATGTTCTGTTGCATAAGACACAGGGAGGTGCATTATTAACATCTGTAAAACTCCGAGGAAGATATCTGTGATTATATTGCCAATAAAATCATTTGCCAATAAAATAATAAGCTTTTTTTTCTCATCAGAAACCTTGAACCCCAGAGGGTAGTAGGTTGAAGTATTCAAGGTGTGAAGGAGAAAAGCTGTCAAATAAAAATCCTGTGTCTAGCAAAATTGTTCTTCAAAATTAAGGGAGAAATTAAGACATTTCCAGATACAGCAAAGCTGAGATAATCCTTTACCATTAGATCTGCCCTGCATGAGGAGAGTTCTTCAGGTTGGAATGAAAAGAGACTGGACAGAAAGTAAAGGCCTTATGAAGAAATAAATCTCTCTAACAGTAATACATGGACAATGATAAAAGCTAGCACTAATATAACTGGTTTGTCATTTCACTTTTTTTCTACTTGATTGAAGATACTAATATATTCAAACAATTATAATCTATGTTTTTAATAATTTTTAAATATATTTTATTGATTTTTTACAGGGAGGGAGAGAGAAAGAAAGTCAGAAACATCGATCAGCCGCCTCCTGCTCGCCCCACAGTGGAGATGTGCCCGCAAGCAAGGTACATGCCCCTGACCGGAATCGAACTTGGGACCTTTCAGTCTGCAAGCCTATGCTCTATCCACTGAGCCAAACCGGTCTCGGCTGTAATCTATGTTTTTAGATACACAATGCATAAAGGTGTAATTTTGTGACATTAACTGAAAGGGATTTCTGAGTTAGAGCTATATAGAAAAGGAGTTTTATATATTCTTGAAGTTAATCTGGTATAAATTCACATAAGAGTGTCATTACCTTAGGATGTTAGGTCATTCAGATGACCAAACTATATTTTCCATATATATTTGGTCTTCATTCAGAGTTGCTTGCTCATAGCATCCAAAGCCCTTGGGATTTCTTAAGTGCTAAGAGCCATGAGAGCATCTTTTAGTTATACTCTTTGGTCCCTAAATTTTCACTTTCTGAAGCTTTATAGCCATACAGGTGAAATGGGTATTTTGTTACTTACAAAAAGGTTCTTTCTACCAGAACTGGGCTTATGTTAATAGGGTGAATTTTGGAAACCACCTAAATGGTGAGCTGGTTGCCAGGGGAACAGACCATGAGAAGAGGGAATTTTCAGTGCCCCTCACTTATGCACCCCAATTTCTGAGGAGGTTACAGTGGGATGGAGTTTGGATCAATCACCAAGGGCCAATGTGTTAATCAATTGTTCCTCTGTAATGAAACCTAAAAACACACACAAAAAAAAGAACAAGAAAAAAGAAAAACAGGGTTCAAGGACCTTCCACATGGGGAACAAGAAGGCTTTCACCTGCCTTCAGGCCAGGCTCCAATCTTCACAGGAAGAGAAGCTCCATCTGGCTGCTGTTTGTATCCTCTAATATCCTTTGTAATAAAACTGCAACCTAGTACATTGGGTTCCCGAGTCCTGGGAGCCACACAACAAATTAAACCCAAGGAGGAGTGGTATGAACTTCTGATTTATGGCTAATTGGTCGGATACACAGGCGATGACCTGGATTTCTGATTGGCTTCTGAGGTGGTGGTAGTTCTGAAGGACTAAGCTCTTCACTTGAGGGATCTGAAGTATCTCTGGCCACCCATCGAGTGTCTGAGAATTGCTCGGTGGTGAGGAAAACACCTCTCTTCCCTACATCCTAATTGGGTATCAGAATCTTTCCCAGGATAACTTACATCTGAAAACTTACCGTGCCACACACTTAGGACACCAGCATTACTCAGTATGTGTGCTGTTCTATACATAATTTTTAAAAAGGAAAAGGGGGAGTAGATGAGATAAGGTTAGCTATGAATTGATAATTATTGAAGTTGGGTACATGCAGAAATGTGTCATTAAGCTGTTTTGCCCACTTTTGTGTCTGATATTTCCATGAGACAAAGTTACAAAAAAAGCAGGAGTAGGTGAATTTGGGTGCATGCATTACTGGACTCCTTCTCGGTGGCAGGCGATAAATGGGGCCCATGATCAACCTACCATGTGGTTTCTCTATGGGAGACCCAGAGAGGCTGGGAAAGCGGTCAGCCTTCCACAGCCTCGTTATAAAGGTGGATTCAGGTTAGCTCTGTCATCCTGATGGTAGCACTTTTTTTTTCTGGGTGAGGAACCCATTATAGGACTTTCTCCAGAAAAACAAACACAGCCAAATGCACACTTAATCTAGGGACCCCTGTGTGTTGGTCACAAATGAACAAACCACAGGCAGTGGCATTTGGGACAGCTGGCCCTGACTTTCCTAGCTTCTGTGTGCCCCTTCCTGGTATTTTAACTATTTGGGGTTGTGCTGGTTTGGGGAAAGAGCTGGTCAACATACACTTCCAGGGAAAGAATATATATGGCCAAGGAGATGGTGCCAAACATCCCTACACCAGCTGGACGAGAAGGTAAGGTCCAAGTGGTCACCAGGTGCTAGGAAGTGGAAGAATTGGGGAAATATTAGTCAAAGGGTCCAAAGTTGCAGTTATATAGGATTAATAAGGCTAGAGATCAAATGGACAGCATGGTGACAATGGGTGTGTGTGTGTGTGTGTGTGTGTGTATTTGTTTTTTTTGACGATTGTTAACTATACTGTATTGTACACCTGAAATTTGTTGAGAGTAGAATTAAGGTACTTGTATCACTTAAGGTACACAAAAGGTAACTATGAGGGGATACTAGGTATGCTCATTAGCTGACTGTACTAATCATTTTACTATGCATATATACATAGATACACAAAAACATGATATTGTGATCTGAATGGCCAACAGCTGTACTGGGCTCTGTGACATCTATAATGAAATAATACTTCTGCCAGGTTCAAACCTAACATTTACAAGAATGGGCAACTTTTCCTTTTTGGAATTTACTTATTATTTCAAATATATATTTTTGTATTGATTTCAGAGAGGAAGGGAGAGAGAGAGAGAGAGAGAAACATCAATGGTGAGGGAGAGTTATTGACTGGCTGCCTCCTGCACGTTCCCTACAGGGGATTGAGCCCCCAACCCAATCATGTACCTTGACTGAGAATTGAACCTTGACCTCCTGGTTCATAGGTCCACATTCAACCTCTGTGCCACACCAGCTGAGCTATTTGGATTTTAGAAACCAGCTACGATGCTGACAGGAAGCCTGCACAGACGCACGGAGGAGGGCTGAGCCCCTGGCCATCACTTCCATTGAGCTCCCCGGTGTTAGCCATGGTGGGCAAGGCCTCAGCTGATGTTGATGGAGCAGAGAGGAGCTGCCCAAATTGCAAAATCCTGAGAAAATAGATGATTGTGTTAAACCACTAAATTGAGGGTTAGTTATACAACAAATAACCCAAACTCTGTCTCACCTCTCACCCCCTGTGTGCTCCCATTCTTCACATTTCCCTCGCCCCCTTCTATGGACTGTAAAGTTCTCCTCCCAAGTCCTTATGTGGAAGCCCTAACACCCCAGAGTGGCTGTACTTGGTGATGAAGTCTGTGAGGTGCTCAAGGTTCAATGAGGTCGAAAGGATGGGGCTCTGGTCCAGCAGGGCTGGTGCCCTGACAAGAAGATGCACCAGCGCTCCCCTCTCTGCCATGTGAGCCCACAGTGAGAGGGCAGAGGCTGCAGCCAGGAAGAGTGACACACAGAAACTGACCCTGGGGACTTCAATCAGAGACTTCCAGCCTCCAGAAGGGGCGAGGGTAAACTTCTGTTGTTTAAGCCTCCTGGGCTGTGGCACGTTGTTCTGGAGGCCTGAGCTAGTCCACCCTCTCAGCCTGCGGTCTGCAGGACTCCTCATCCTGCCTGCTCCACACAGTTACCATCTGAGCATCAGCCAAGCTCAGCAGCCTGTCTCTAGCTCAGGGGGGGCGTGTCGGACCATCCTCCTCAAACTCTGCCAAACCTCCCCCTATCCCAGCATTCATTCCTCTCAGAGCAGCCTGCCTCTCCCCACAGCACCAGCCTGTGTGCTTAGATTTATTTATCGCTGCAGCTTATGATTTTGCTGACTTTCTCAGGAGCAGAGACATTGCACCAAAGAGCATGCATATGCTTGAGGCTCCATCATACCCATGGCCACACTGCACTCCAGAAAGTTGGAACTGAAGCTGACTTACGTCCCACCACCCCTGGAGGTGGGGGCTCAGAGACAAGGGAGGAGTCTTTAAACTAGCGGTGCTTGAGGATCATGTATGGGTCTGGCTATACTTCAAATATCGAGGCAGGGAGTCTGGAGATGCTCCATTTCTAATCAACTACTGGAGAATCCCTCAGAGTCCTCACTTCATTGTTGCCTGCTGCTTTCTATTAGTGAACAATCCCTAGAGGCACAGCCCAGCCCCCAGACTTCAACCCCCGCCCCGGGCTAGCAGTCCCAGCAGGAAACCATGTGCCCCTTCTACTCTGCTTGCCTCCTGCCTTGTCTCCATTTGGTCTCAATTCCAGGCTCCATAACCCATGATGTTATGCGTGGCTCTTGGGGGTTTTGAGTTGGCTTTTCCATCAGCTGTGGAACTTATCCCTTCAGATTTAAGATGCTCCACTGCCTGGGTGGGGTAGTGGATATCTGAACCTGAAGTTTCCTGCTTGCTCATTTTATGCCAACTGTTCCTTTTTTCCCCTTTGAAGACTGCACCAGCCTTTCCGAGTCCATGTGGTTTGGGAGAAGCTAACCTTATCATACCAGAATCAAAGACAGAGTACATCACCTAGATCTGGCCAATCCATGGATTCAGTAATGAGTTTAAGGATGGATCAAATTCAAAAATCCATGCCAGTGTTCGGGGTGGCAGGAACGAGACCAGGCGTTAGATTTGTGCTGTCAGACGGAACCTGGGTTGAGCCAGCAAACTTGGTACTTGAGTTCTGGCTAGGAAAGACTTCAGAGAGAAGACTCATACTGTAAGAGAACATTTAGAAAATCATAGAGGTAGAAGTAATCCGTACAAGAAATGGGTGGAGAAAGCAAATTATAGAGGGAAAGGAAGGCCCTTGGCGTTTGGGAGTGAGGAAGGTAATGGTTATCTATGGGGTGAGAATATGCTCTTAGGTTCTAGAGCCTAGAAGAAGAGTGAATGTGTCCTCTGTTTCAAGGGTTTGAAGGGTGGAGATTTTAGGGGAGGTCCCAGGGGAAGACCGCAATAGAATTTTCAGCAGCTTTCCAGGTGTGTCCTTTCAAGGTCAGGGTCTCCACTGATTGATTGGTCAGCGTGCCCGGGGCAGGGTTCCTTATTCAATCCAGCTGGTGTTGTCAGCAGAGGTGTTGCTTATCCGGCTTTGCTGCCTCTCTGGGCCAGGAGCTGAAACATAATTGAGGCATAGATGTTATCTCTAGGGAGGAAAGGTCAGGGGTCCAAGTGGCTAGTGATACACTAGGGGAGGAAAGGTCACGCTGAGGGTGAGGTCCCACATACAACTGTCCTTTGCTGAGCATCCAGGGCTTTTCACCCTGCTGACCTTCTGTACCTGGCCCCTTGGTTTTGCTCTGCAGATGTCTAACTGCCCACCACACCAGGACTTAACAAAGAACTGCGCAAATGGCAAGTTCTTTACCCGCAGGCGGCTGCCATGACCTGAGAGTGAGGCCTACATGGAAAGCAGAGCTAAGGTGGCTCCTGGTGATGTAATTTGAGCCCCTGCACCAAGCTAGACCCGATTTGGAGAGGGTTGGGGCACAGTGGAGCCCCAACTGGAAACCAAACAGAGCCACCCTCGAGGAAGAACCCCCAAGCGTGCATATGCATGCACACGTGGGCACAGAGTTCAGGCCACAACATTGCAGATCATGGGGGGACTTGCAGCCAACAGAGAGGGGGGCTGCTCCAGTTAAGTAGGAAATTTTCCCACATGATTGGCATCCTTTTTATCAGAAGTTATTCGCTTTGAAACAGGAACAAAAATAAGAGTTGCAGTAGGCAGCCATTACACACTTAATGCATGAGGAGTCCAAACATCATCGAATGCGGCACCACAGCCATTTGGAATCTTGAAAAATCCCCCGGCCACTCACCTCTCCCTGAGGAGGAAACCCTCAGTGTTGTCACTGTCCTTTTCTTACCAGGCCCAGGGCCTTGAACACACCACTGCCTGGGGTCCCTGGAGGCAAGGCTGCCGGGTCAAGGTCACACAGCTTGTCAGGGCACAGAACACGGACACGGGCTTTCTTACTAAAACCTGGTGTTTGACTCACAGAGGTAAATTTCCTCTATGGAAATTTCCTCTATGGAGATGCTATGGAAGCTGAACCCACAGGCTTCCTCACTTGCAGGGACCCTCCTTAGATCCTGCACATAAGTCTGGATTCCATTTCTGAAAAAGTACCTCCCCAAACGATTTAAGTTCTATGGTTTAGGTCCCACAAGATGTGAATTGTCAGAAACCAAACAATGTTCTCACTAAATGGATGTAAACAGGAAGCCAGAAGGCTGGTCAACCCTAACTGCTCTGAAAGGTCAGAGCTAATTACTCACTGTTTAGTTGAAACATTATTGGTTGAAGCAGCCTCTACCTGTTTGTTTCATGTTAATTTCTGTGTTTGTTATTTCCTGCCTAAAGGCTAGGGGTGTGTCCCAAAGTCTTAATAAACGGGAGAAAAAGGCCAGAGCAAGTGGCAGTCCTTTCCACTAGAGGAAGGCTCCCGCCTGGCCCCCCAATATCGCCAAATTAATATTTTCTAGTTTCTCATTTTGTTTGCGTGCGGCCTCTTTCAGAACCCGAACCCTGACCTGGGAACCCTGAACCACGCGGGACGTGGAAAGAGGTTCCCACAGTGAATCAGCCCCAACCCCACACTGCACCCTCTTCTTTCTTTCGACTTTTCAAGATCCCCAAACCCAGAGCAGGGTCATAAACTCTAATTTAGAACTCAAAGGCCTCAGTATCCGGAGATCTCTGCCCCTCTTCATATGCAATGTCTTCCCTGTTTCTGAAGATTTAGACACTTATTATTCTAGAGCCCATTCTGGGAAATGCTTACTTGCCTCTTTTAAGGTCTTTTCACCTTAACAATAAAACCAATTCCCTCTGCTTATCCCTGGGCCAGTGTTGGGGTCCCCCAGCCTGCAGAAATGGAGAACTACCGCGAGAAGACCCCAGTCACACACCAGGTTGCCCACAAGAAGCTCCCATCTCTGGGCCTCTGGCCTGACTAACCTGCCAGGGCTGGCGAAGGACTGGAAGTTACAGTTGCAGGCTCTATTGTTCGACCCTGACTCAGTTTCCACCCAGATATTCTTCTCCTCCCTGTCTGGCCTCAGACTTTCAAGGGCATCCCAGTCACAAGACTAAAGGAACACACGTGTCCTTCCCACCCCAAAGCTGGCAGAACTAGAGAAAAGTGGGGGTTTCCCAGGGGGTTCGCACCCTTCCCAGAACCACATGGGGCTTTTCATCTTCCTACTTGGAACAAGTGATACCCCCCCACCCCCAAATCCCCAGCATTAAAGTGACCCTCCATTTCTCTTGGAGTCACATGACGAATGTTAATGATTTTGCAGTGCTGCTAGAAAAGTAACATTGATGGTAATAATATTACAATAATTACTATTTTGTCATTATAGCAACTAACATTTACTCAGCATTACCACATACCAGACCCTGCTTGAATCACTTTACATACATATAATCATTCATTTAATGCTCACTATATTCTAGGAGGAAGGTACTACTTTTATTTCATTTAACTTTCCCACTTTCTGAGGCTGGTTTTAATTGAAAAAAGGATTATATGTTTCTTGGGCAAATCAAACAGGACAAAGATATGCAAAGAGTAAGTTCACAGTCTCCCCCATACCTGCCACTCTTTCCTCTCCATCCCTGCCCCATTCCCATTCTCCGGGCGCAACCAAGGCCAACAGTCTCATGTATCCAGTCTGTGCTTAGGCCAACACAGGCAAGCACATATTAAAATTACCTTGGGAATTATCCTTCACATTTTGCGGCTAAAGAAAATATGGCTCAGGGAGGTTAAGTGACTTGCCCAAGGTCACTCAGCAGCAAAGTAGAGGAGCTGGCATTTTCCTCACTCCCAAGTTTAATATCAAAGCCTGTGACCTTACAGACTAGTCTCCACTGCCTGTTCAAGTCATATCAACTTTGAACAAAAGGAGAGATGCTAATCATAACAACAGAAAGTATCAATGCACAATAAGTACATATTCATGGTGGAGATTCAGGTGTGTTCTGCATAGATGTTCCCAGAGTTTTGAACAGTTATTTGCACCACTCCCCCTACATTTCACAGATGAGTGAACTGAGGCTTCATAAGGGGAAGCCATTGGCCCAGATCACAGGACTCTAAGCAGAACAAGGATTGAGACTGAAGCTCTCTGATTACGAGGCCAGCCCAGGTAAGAGGCTAGGCAGGAAAGCGCGGGGAAGGTTTTGTTCCAAGTCAATGGGCAGAATGACCACTATCCCTTCTTAAATCCACACGGACTTCTTACAGTTTCTCAAACCAGCTACCCCAGGGCCTCCCCAAGGGTAGGCTCACCCTTCTCTTGGTCTAGATCAGGAGTGGGGAACCTTTTTTCTACCAAGAGCCATTATATATTTTTAAAATCACTAGTAGCACTGTGCACAAATCCATGTGCCAATAGCTCTCTGTGAGGCCTGGCCACTCCATACCTGCTGCCCAGAGTCTCTCCACGGCCCAGAGGCCCATCTGCAGCCAGGTGCGGAACACTTGTCTCATCACCAAGGTGATGAAGCAATCATTCTGCCAGGCTGCACATGCTGCCTGCTCTCAGTGGCCACCCCACCCCCTCAGGACTGGGGGACTCCAACAGAGCTGAGAGGAATGAGCACTGCCATCTTGTGGCTATGGGCACCGTCATCTTTGTGACAGAGTGATGGTTAATTTGCATATTACCCTTTTATTAGATAGGACTTACAGGCCATCCAAAATTATCAACTTCAAAATTAGCATGCTACATTGGGTCAAACATTTCATTTCATTAATTCACCTCTAATGCCTTGGCAGGGCCAGACCAAATGATGTTGCTGGCCATACATTCCACAGCCCTGGTCTAGATGATGCCTGCTTTTCCTTTAGCTCCCGACTTACTTAGTGATGAGCCTTTGGAGTCTCGAAGTAAATTCCCATGCTCACTGCTGAACTCCTGACCCAGCAGGGGTCTGGTGCACAGCAGACTCAGATGAACTGTGCTCAGCAAACAGAGCTGGAAAGCCATGTTAGGCTGAGGCCAGCATGTGTGAAGGAAAAGGGGGAAGGTACGGTTGGGGAGGGCACATGTCTCAACAGAATAAAATGACCTTTGGACTGGGCTTAAGCAACCTGTGTCCCAAGAACTGTCTGCAAAGATAATAAGAAAGCAGTATGATGACTACTGCACTGATGACCACTGGACTGGAAATTAAAAAATATTGTTTGGAATTAACTTCAGTACGCTATGCTATCTGCAACCATAGAAATGCCTTCCTTTGATTGATGCATGTTCCCTTTTCCGTTCTTATACTCATTGCCTTTGTCTCTTCATTGAAACACTATTTGGGCTTCTGCCTGAATCAGTGTGTCCAGAACAGATATTCTTACTATTCTCAATAAATGCTTGCTGCCTCTCACTTTGAAAAAAAACCTTTGTTTTTTTTAGGTTAATAGTAATCTTCCCAGTGCACTGCAGGCAAAGACCACCTTGGAGAGACTCTTGTATGCCTCATTATCTTCAGGAGAAAAGGAAAAAAAACCTTCAAATGAATTTCTTGAAAGGCCAATTTTAAGCCTACTGGCTGGCATTTTGAATTCTTTTTGTTTGTTTGTCTTGTTTTCCCCTAAGAAGAAGTGTCTGGAAGGAGTTATCTGGTATTGACAAATGTGGAAAAATTCCAAGGACTTTAGTTATGGATCAGTCAGTCACCTGGAAATAAAATCCAATACTCTCCTCGGATGGCCATCTTGTTGGGTATTTAATGTACTTCAACCACATTAAATGTGTGAGAAAAAGGAGCAGACCCTTGGTTCATGCTCCTATGTCCCCTCCCACTGGCTCAGCTGAGCTACTGACCCCCGCCTGCCTTGGACACCCAGTCTGGGCAGGCTGTTTGCTTATTAAATCAAAACTTGTACCTTTTCACTTAAAGGAAGCACTTCATGGCTTCTCTTTGGCTTAATGGAATGGCCAGCATCTTGCACTGCAGGGCCATTATTGAATAAAATAAGGGTTACTTGAACACAAGCATAGTTATACCACCACAGGCAATCTAATGACTGTGAGAACTACTAAGTGGCTAATGGGTGGTCAATTCACGTAGAGTGGATTCACTGGATAGAGGGAAGATTCATGTCCCAGATGGGATGGAATGGGAGAGTGGGAATTTTATCAAGCTACAAAGATTAGCACTTTACAGTTTATGAATGGTTTATTTCTGGAATTTACCATTGAATATTTTAGGATCAAGATTGATCATGGGTAGCTGAAATAACAAAAAGCCAATCTGTGGACAATGGGGGAATATTATAGTAAAGGAATAGAAGAACAAAAAACATAAGATACACAGAAAAAAAATAATAAAATGACAGCATTAACTCTTTCATTATTAGTAAATATATCAATATAAATGTACTAAACAGACTAAACAGAAGAAAGATTGGTGGAATAAAAATAAAAGCAAAGTCACAAATAGATTTAAGGTTAAAGGTTAGAAAAAGATATACTATGTAAAGAGCACCCAAAAGAGGGATCAAATGGTGAAATTAATTTTAGGGAAAATAGACTGCCAAAAAATTTTACTAGAGACAAAGAAGGATGTGCTATGATAAAGGTATCAACAAATCAATTATAGGCATATATGGATGCTGATATCTTATCCTGGGCCAAATGATCTTCTTTCTATTACTATTATTTGCTTGTATCAAAAAAAAAATTAAAGCTTTATCATGGATTTTGGTGCAAAACACATTCTAAGTATGCTTTCATTCGATTTCCATATTTTGTTTACTTTTTATTTTCTCCCTGAGGCAAGTGTCATGATGAGGTTTGAAGTGAGTAAAAGTTATACCTTTCTTTGAAAAATGGAAATAGGGTGATTTAAGTAAAGAAGAACGGGAGAAAAATTGTATGATATACCAACCATAGGTATGATCTCAGGTAATCAAGTTGATCAAATGGAACCAAATGCAATTACCACTTTTTAGATTGATGAAGTTTAAATATTTGCATTTCCTATGGTTCAATATAATTAATAAGAAAAAGTAAATACAGAAAGGAGATCTCCGAAGAATCTCTGTAGAGTCTAGGCATACATACATATTCAGATTGTGGTGAATGATGCCCTGTATCACGTCACACTTACCTCATTGCATTATTAACTGATTTCATGTTAGTCTTTTTTGTGCCTTTAATTCAACTGGGCTCAGGATTGAAGTAATGGGCCTTCCCTTACCTTTGTCTTAATTCCAAAATACAAAGCCTAAAAACCACACAGCAGATGTTAAATGAATGATTAAATAAATACATAAAAATTTCATATTCCTGTTATTTTTGCCGTTCTATATTCATAAAACCCCCCTAGCAGGCTTTTCCAACATCATCTTGCATAATCTCTATTTAAGCTACACAGGCTTCTTTTTGTGTTCTCAAATGCACTAAGATATTGCTACAAATACTCTTCTTTTTTACCTCATTTTCTCTTTGAATATTTTTATCTTGCTAACCTCTATCATAATTTAAATCATAATTTATATTTCACTACTTCAGAAACACTTATACTGTCCCACAGTTCCAAGGTTAATAAGGTTTTTTTTTCTATCACTTTGTAAGTTATGTAAATATCTAACCAATATATATGTATGTATATATGTATGTATGTATACATACATTGCATACATATCGTACATATGTAATCACAAAGTTTTGAACACAAAGAAAAACTAACAAAGTTTTAATTCCTAAATCATTTATTTTAAGTACATATGGATGTACACGTATACATAGTATACTACCTGTCTATATATCACATATATGATATTTTAAAATGTAATATTCACTTGTTACCCTATTTCATTCAGTTTATGGAGTCATTACTATGTATTAGTGATTCTTATTTAGCATTTAATGTGCATTAACACTTTATAAATAATAATGCCTCATTACAATTTCTAGTAGGTTGTCATTTATCCATTAACTTAACCACTGAGAAAAGAGAATGTACGTGTCAAGGTTATAAGAAGCTAAAAGATGGCAGTTAATTATCCTGTAGTTGACTATGGAAGTTGAGAAAGAGCATGATATGGGACTAATGGACCTGCAAAAATGCAAAGTACCATTCGGCACTAAAGTAATTGGGCAGAACAGTGGAAAAGACTACGATAAATGATTACTTCATTAATTTTAAAATTAAAGGGCAAGATAAGGTGGTCACTATCATAGTGTTATTAAGGTAAAATAAGCTAATCAGCACATTTCAAATGTAAAGTTGTCAGCTAATCATCCCATGATTACCAATTTCTGAAGAGTACAAGAGAAAGCAATTTATTCTCACTTTATCAATCAAACCATGCAAGCAAATGTTTCACTGAAGGCAAAAAGAAAAACTCCTCTTAATTTATTTTTTATCTTTTCTTAATATAATTTAGTTATCATGCATTAGTAGTCAAACTATAAGAGGATGTTAATTTTTATTTAATCTGCATAAATATCAGAAACATGACTTTCTTATCAAACTAATGTTAAAAGTCAAAGTCTTTCAAGCTTGAGTACACTGACATAGTGATTGTTAATGTGAACCACAACTCAATTATATTAACTCTCTCTTACAAACAGTTTTACTGGTAGAAGTCTTATAAACAAATTCTATCATAAATCCCTCATTAAAAACATTTAATGAGCACTGATGAGCTAGTAAGTAAAACAGTCAGATAGATGATAGACAAATTGATAGATGGAATTTTGCTTCCAGACATGATGACATATTAGGGATTCGAGTTTCTCTCTAACCATAAAAAAAAAAAAATCCCAGAAACTAGGCAGACAGACATATACAAATATAGATTTCAAACATTGAACAAGAGACATCACAGGATCATATCCCAAGAAAAGGAATACAAAAATGATGAGTCATGCAATTGTTCTAGCTTTCTCTCTGGATTCAATTTCAGGGATGTATAAGCAGGGAGGAGAAAACCAAGCAGGGCATAGTAGCTTTAATGAATCAAGTAGATTGAGGCCAATAAAAATTATATGGCAAGTTAGG
The DNA here is from genome assembly GCA_004026805.1 of Lasiurus borealis. Lineage (NCBI taxonomy): Eukaryota > Metazoa > Chordata > Mammalia > Chiroptera > Vespertilionidae > Lasiurus > Lasiurus borealis. The sequence continues at coordinate 2,021 of PVJN01016929.1, read as the reverse complement.
AGAGGAAGGAATGTGCAACAAAAGAACTCCAGAGAATTCCCTTAAGTCTTTGCTGAATATAATGGAGTATATGCCTGGGTGAAATTTCATCCACAAGCCTGAGCAAGAGTGATCAGAAGAACAGGAGCTAAATAATTACCAGAGCAACTGTAGTGCTGGGAGCTGTTTGAATTTCCATCAATCAGAGTGGGCCATCCTCAATGATCACTTGGGCAATTCAATAGAGATTCCAGAAAGACCACACCTTAGAGAAAACTTCAACAGTATTAAAAAAAAAAAGTCAGACATGAAGAAAATGCTAACTGAAAATGAAGAATAGTTTACAGAGAATTAAGAGTAGAGTAGATGAAGCCAAGAATAAAATCAGCAATTTGGAATATAAGAAAGCAAAAAAATTTAGTCAGAACAGCAAAAAGAATCCCCCCAAATGAGGAGAGTGTAAAAAGCCTCTGGGACAACTTCAAATGTGCCAACATTCACATCATGCAGGTACCAGAAGTGAAGAGAGAGAGCAAGAAATTATATATATATATATATATATATATATATATATATATATATATATATATATATATATAAATTTTTTTTTCAAAATGATAATGACAGAAAACTTTCCAAATTTGGAGAAGGAAATAGACATATAAATCTAGGAAGCACAGAGAGTCCCAAACAAGATTAAACAAAAGGGCCCCATACCAAGACATAACTAAAAATGCAAAGTTTGAAAACAAATAATACTGTAAGCTGATTTCTCAACAAAAACTTTGCAACCCAGAGGGATTGGCATGGAATATTCAAAGTGATGAAAAGCAAAGACCTACAACCATGATTACTTCACCCAGCAAAGTTATCAAATGATAGATTAAAAAGGTTCCCAGACAAGAAAAAGCCAGAGGAGTTCATCACCACCAAATCAGTATTATATGAAATGTTAAAGCGTTCTTTAAGAAAAGCGGTGGGGGGTGGGTGGGCGGGGGGGGATAAAAAATGTAAACAATAAAATGGCAATAAATACAAAATATATATCTGTCAACAATTGAATATAAAAAAATAAACTAACAAGCAGAACAGAAACAGATTCATAGATACAGAGATTTTTGATGGTTACCAGATAGAAGAAAAATGTGAAGGGATTAAGAAATACATATAGATTGTTATAGAATAGTCATGGGAATGTAAAGTACAGCATAGGGAATATAGTCAATAATATTCTAATAACTATGTATGTTGTCAGATTTATTGGGATGATCACTTACTAAGTTACACATTGTCTAATCACTGGGGTGTACACCTGAATCTAATACAAAAATGTAATATAATAATGTATATCAACTGTAATTAAAAAATAAAAAAGTATTAAAAAATCTAGTCAGTATAAAGCTTATTATTTTACTCCTAATACATATTTATTAAGAACTTTAAATAACTAAATAAGTCAATATATGCTTTAAACACCTAAAATTGTATAAAATATTTTCCATCATTTGATTGAACTTCCATAAAATTACATTTTAATAATAAGAAAACTATAACTAGTTAGTGACTTGATCAAAACCAAATAATAGCAGATACAGACTTAAAGTCAGCATTTTGAACATATCTCTGGCTCTTTCTAGTACATATGGCTCTCTGGTTGCAGACATCTGAGTGAACAAATGCTTTTTTGAATAAATACTAATCTTTAGGATAAAAATTCTACCTTCATTGATAGGGGCATTCATCTTACTTCTCCTTGGTCATTGGACTGGTTTTCACTGAATGACTGAGCATCGCTCAAATTCATTATGTGTATAAACATAAGTAACAGAAATTTGTTGTTAAGGCTTATTAAAAGTGCAAGGTCTTCAACAAATAAAATACTATTGGATATTAGTCAGTAACTATATTATAAAACATAAAATACCCCACTAAACTTTTCAAACTAAGGGTTATAATGAATTGTTTATTTGAAAACCAATACACATTTAATTTGTCTCAAGTTCAAACTAGAATACTGCCTGACTATAAATTTTATTTATTCA